>CAUYQV010054685.1:0-12524 GCA_963574575.1 Galagoides demidoff
ACAGGCGCCCGCCACAACGCCCGGCCATTTTTTGGTTGCAGCCATCATTGTTGTTTGGCGGGCCCAGGCTGGGGATTCGAACCCGCCACCTTAGGTGTACGTGGCTGGCGCCTTAGCCGATTGAGCCACAGGCACCGAGCCGGCTAAGGAGAAAATTAAGGAAATTTTTTTTTAGGAGATGCGGGCTGAAATGTTCAGAAAGTGAGGTGCTATGATGCTTGTACACCAATTACAAGTGGTTGGGCAAAATTAAAATGAATGCATGAGCATAACATAAGGCTTATACACATTCATAATTAAATCTCATAAGCAAGTCTTAACAATTATTGATTATAGGTTGTTGGCCCAAGACACTTATTGTTAGTCCAACTTTTCTTTTTTATTATTATATAATTGTACATTTTTATTGGGTATATATGATATTACGATATGTACATATAATGTGCAATGATCAAATCAGGGTAATTGGAATGTCCACCCCCTCAAACATTTTTCTTTCTTTTTTTAATAGAGACGGAGTCTCACTTTATCACCCTCAGAAGAGTGCTGGGGCATCACGCAGCTCACAGCAACCTCCAACTCCTGGGCTTAGGTGATTGGATTCTCTTACCTCAGCCTCCCAGCTGTGACTACAGGTGCCTGCCACAACACCCGGCTATTTTTTTGTTGCAGTTTGGCTGGGGCTGGGTTTGAACCTGCCACCCTCGGTATATGGGGCCAGCGCCCTACCCACTGAACCACAGATGCTGCCCTCAAATGTTTTTCTTTGTGTTGGGAACATTACAACTTTTCTGGCTATTTTGAAATACACACGAGATTATTGTTAACTATAAATTCTGTACTATACTATTGAATATTAGAATTTATTCCTTAGAAGCTGTTTTGCAAGATAATATTAAAAGAAACAAAAAGGATTTATGGACTTATCCCTCCTAACCAACTATATATTTGTACCCCTTATTATAGCCAGGTCCCTTGAGATTTTAGTATTCTGCTATTTATTTAATGATTGAAATAATGTAACATTTATTAGGCCCTTTTTTGCCCAGTTAACCACTCTCTTCCTGCCTAGCACCCTTTGTTCCCACAGTATTTATTGACTTCTCAAGTGCCGTTCCTTTATCAAGCAGAAGGAAGAGACAACTCCACAGCTAGGAGGAAAATCTATGAGTTTGTTTTGCTAAAGGAATTAATGCCCTCAAGAAAGTTGCCACTAACTGCTCACACCCAGAAATCTGGTTACTCAAGGTGTTATCTGGGACTTAAAGAGAGACAGATTCCCCCTTTGGTTCCCTGAAATTCACTCCCATAGTAGCTCCATTCTTTTTTTTTTTTTGCCAGGGCTGGGTTTGAACCCGCTACCTCTGGCATATGGGGCCAGTGCCCTACTCTTTTGAGCCACAGGCGCTGCCTGTAGCTCCATTCTTTTGGTAAGACAGATCTGAGAGATCTTTTTTTTTTTTTTTGGCCGGGGCTGGCACCCTATTCCTTTGAGCCATAGGCACCACCCCCAGTTTTTTGCTTTGTTGGGGTTTTTTTGAAGTTTTTGGCTGGGGCTGGATTTGAACCCACCACCTCCGGCATATGGGGCCAGCGCCCTAACCTTTTGAGCCACAGGTGTTGCCCTGGATCTGAGAGATTTTGGGCTCCCATCTTGTTCTGCTGAAACTGAGCAAACCTTTCTCTAGCTGCACATAGGATACATGAGCCTGAATTTAGATTGATGAATTATCAACTTTTCTTTTTAACCTATTATGCCAACTTTCTGAGATCTTAGAATTTATCATAATAAAGAATTTGGGAAAAATCTCTCCTTAAAGACAGCCCATGGAAGTTGTAATTTATACCCAGTGTACTCACTTTTGTTTATATAGCTCTGCACAGTCAGTCACTCCTGTATAAACTAAGCAGGAACAAAAGCCCAATTTTTGTGCAGAAAATCTGGGAAAAGCAAGGAGTGTTTGGGGAACTGTGAGAGGAGGTGTGAGGGTAGACAGTAACCCTGAGGGAGCCTCAGGCAGGGAGGGCCTAGGAGACACCTGGTGGGAGGGGAAGGGCCTTGCATGCCAGGTCAGGGAAGAAGCCAGGACCTGGATAAGCTGCAGCCTGGCAGGAGCTGGCTGCGGCATTTTAGCTGGGGCACTGAGGATGATAAAGGTGCCTGGGAGGGCAAGGTTGCCCCAGTCAGGTGAGGTCTAAGACCTCTCCAATTGTCCCTTAAGGGGAGTGAATGGTCCTGAGAATTTCTCAAGAGCAGCCAGAATTCTTCTTTATGTGTGAAATCTTCCAGTTTATAGTGTTGGCTGATTCCAAGGCCAAAGCCAAGCAAAACATTGTTGATGGCAGACAAAGCAAGTCTGAGGCCTGGACCAGGCTCAGGAGGCCACCACCCCCAGGCTAGAGGCAGGAGGGAATGAGCTAGGTGCTGTGAGAGGGCTGAGGGCCGGGCTGGAGACTTACTTCAGGCCATGGTGGGGTAGGGAGAGCTGGGGACCATGGCCTGATTTCAGAGCTACCCAGAGGTGGGACTTCCTCTTGGATACCTGGTGACTAAGCAGGATTGGGAGGGCGAGGGCAGAGGTGTCTACTGTGGGTATTGGGTAAGGATGACAATTGGAGATGGAGTCACAAAGGAGGGTGGCCTTGAAGGGAGGAGGAGGGTGTGTCTGGGCACAGGTCCTTAGACAAACCTTAGGGTCTCCAGCAACAGGCTGGAGGTCTGAGAGGGTCCTGGCATACAGCAGGGGTGTCCCTGGGGTGGGCATGGTCTGCTGGAGGAGAGGCTGTCTGGAGAGAGCAGGGCTTAGGAAAGGGCTGAGCTGACCCCTGGTCTCTCCTGGAGAAGTGGGGCAGGGAGTGGAAGGAGAGATGGAGAAGTAAATCCAAGATTTTCAAGGGTAGAAGAGGCCAGCAGGGTTCTGTCATTGGGGTTGCTCTTAATCCTTCTCAAGTTTGTGCCCCATTCCCAAAATAATGCATAAACAGGGCCTAATACAGAGCCCTGTGGGTCCCCTTCAGGATGGCTGACACGTTTACCAGGTACTTCCTAGGTCCAAATCCACAGAGTGGGATCTAAGCCAACCCATTTTCTCATCCCAACTTGGCCTTCATCTCATCAGGGACCTCCAGATCTGGACCAGGGTGGGGTGGAAATGTAGGTTGTCCATGCCCTAGGATTAGCCTGTGACCTGAGCCTGTCCAGCTCCTGAGGCAGTGGTGAGCCTTTCCTTCCTCTCTAAGGAGCGAAAATGGCCTTTATTGATCAGGTACTTTGTGCTGGGCTGTGTCAGGTATTAGTTTAATCACCTTTTACATCCATGCAATAGGTATCATCCCCATTTTATGCTGACCACAAAGTGTCTGCCAAGAATCATTCATGCCTTCATCATTCACTCACTCCTGCGTTCATAGTCTGTGAAACTATGAGACATTGGGGATACAAAAGCCTAAGACATGAGGAATTGAGTCAACACTTGGGAAGTGGGCTGTGTGTTGTTTCCCAAACACACAGGAGCCATCTGCACCTCAACCCCAATTCTGGCCCCAAACCCTCTTAGATTTTGGTGGTCTCCTTAGAGGGCTGTATCAGGATTTTGGCAGTAAGAAAAGGTCTGTGAAACATGTGCTGAAAAACTTCTCCATATGTTTCTGATTTGGCAGGCTGAGCAAACTAGAAAACTCTCCTATTAAAACTTCTTGAAATGTTTGATAAAATCTTTAAAAATTATTTTAGATGCACAGCTGAACTCCCATGAATAAAAGGGAAATCCCAGGAATTCAGAAACAAATGCCAAGGATGATAGTTAATGAGTTGATAATGTTTCTGCTCTGAGTTGTCAATGAGGGTCAGTAACCAGGAAGCTTTTTTTTTTTTTTTTTTGAGATACGGTCTTGTTCTGTTGCCCTGGCTGGAGTGCAATGGTGTCATCATAGTGAGCCTTGAACTCCTGCACTCATGCATCCTCTTGTCTCAGTCTCCCACCACACTTGGTTAATTAAAAAAAAAAATTATTTTTGGCCAGATGCAGATGTGGTGGGTTTTTTTTTTTTGTTTTTTTTGTTTTTTTGCAGTTTTTGGCCAGGGCTGGGTTTGAACCCTTCACCTCCAGTATATGGGGGTGGCACCCTAGCCCTTTGAACCATAGACACTACCAGAGGATATGGTGGTTCTTGATAGTAATCCTAGCACTCTGGGAGGCCAAGGTAGGTGGGTTGCTTGAGTTCAGGAGTTCGAGACCAGCTTGAGCAAGAGGGAGAACCCATCTTTACTAAAAATAGAAAAATTAAGGCCAAGGCAGGTGGATTCCCTGAGCTCACAGGTTTGAGACCAGCCTGAGCCAGAGCAAGACCCCATCTCTAAAAATAGCTGGGCGTTGTGGCCAGCACTGGAGTCCCAGCTCCTCAGGAGGCTGAGGCAAGGGGAATTGCCTAAGCCCAGGAGTTGGAGGTTGCTGTGAGCTATGACGCCATAGTGCTCTATTGAGGGTAATAAAGTGAGACTCTGTCTCTAAAAAAAAAAAAGATACAAGACAATTCAGAATGTGTATATATGTAATTTTTTTGTTTTTTGAGACAGAGTCTCACTTTGTCACCTTGGGTAGAGTGCTATGGTGTTATAGCTCACAGCAACCTCAAACTCTTGGGCTCAAGAGATTCTCTTGCCTCAGCTTCCCAAGTAGTTGGGACTACAGGTGTCCACCACAAATGCCTGACTATTTTTAGAGATGAGGGTCTTGCTGTAGCTCAGGCTGGTCTCGAACTCCTGAGCTCAGGCAATTCACCCACCTCAGCCTCCCAGAGTGCTAGGATTACAGGCAAGAGTCACCATGCCGGCCTTTGTAATTTTGTTATCTAAATATGCAACCCTACCCTAGACTCAGCTAAAATGGAAATTGTACCCGAGATCCCAGTACAACTTGAGCCCTGAAGCTATGCCCTCAATGAAAGGGGAGACTGGAGATTAGGTGTTCATCTAGCTAGGGAAGTGACAGGCAATCTTCTGCCTCCGCCTGAGAATTTAAAGCCCGTTTCCTGGTTTCCTGGCTTTGCATGCATGTGGGATTCCAGATCACCACAGAAATGGTTTAGTAACTTGCACACCACAAATTCAACAGAAATAGAGATATTTCTCAGGAAGAAAAAAAAGAGAGAGAGAAAAGAAGGTGGGGAGAGCCATGAAGCTAGGTCCCCAGGCTGTGAGGGATTCTCAGGAAATAAAATGAAGCAAAAATAATGATAAATTTACATTTAAGAAATGTCAAAGCCCTTACAGAAATAATTTAACATGTAAGACTCAAATTAATACAACAATTAACACAATCAGTGTCCCCAAGATATTGATATTATGTGACAATTTGAAAGAGGATTTAAAATTCAGTATATTGGCCTGGTGAGCACAATGGCTCAGGCCTGTAATCCTAGAATTTGGGGAGGCCAAGTTAAGAGGATAGCTTGGGCCCAGGAGTTTGAGACTAGCCTGAGCAAAAGCTACATCCCCATCTCTATAAAAAAATTGAAAATGTTAGCTCCTTGGGAGGATGAAGCAGGAGGATTGTATGAGCCCAGGAGTTTAAGGTTGTAGTGAGCTAAGATGATGCCATTGTACTCCAGCCTGGGCTATAGAGCAAAACCCTGCCTAAAAAAAAAAAAAAATATGGTTGGCTGAGGTGGTTCACACCTATAATCCCAGCACTCTGGGAGGCCAAGGCTGGTGGATTGCCTGACTATCATGAGTCCAAGATCAGCCTGAGCAAGAGTGAGACCCCGTCTCTAAAAATTAGCTGGGCATTGTGATGCGCACCTGTAGTCCCTGCTACTCGGGAGGCTGAGACAAGGGGATCACTTGAGCCCAAGAGTTTGAGGTTGCTCTGAGCTCTGATGCCATGGCATTCTACCCATGGTGACAGTGAGACTGTCTCAAAAAAAAAATTAGTATATTAAAAATTATCAAAGATGGCTAGGCAAATTGGCTCATGCCTGTGATCCTAACACTCTGAGAAGTCAAGGTAGGAGGATCACTTGAGGCCTAGGAGTTCAAAACCAGCCTGGGTAATAAAATGAGCTCTTGTCTCTACAAAAAAATGTGTTTTTTTTTGAGACAGAGCCTCAAGCTGTTGCCCTGGGTAGAGTGCCATGGCATCACAGTTCACAGCAACCTTCAACTCGCAGGCTCAAGCGAGTCTCCTGCCTCCACCTCCCAAGTAGCTGGGATTACTGGCACCCACCACAACACCTGACTATTTTTTGGTTGCAGCCATCATTGTTTGGCGGGCCTGGGCTGGATTAGAACCTGCCATCTTAGGTCTATGTGGCAGGCGCTGAGCCCAGAAAAATGTTTTATAAGGCCAGGCATCGTGACTTACACCTGTAATCCTAGTACTTTGGGAGGTCAAGACAGGAGGATTACTAGTGCTCAGGAGTTCAAGACCAGACTGAGCAAGAATGAGATCCCATCTCTACTAAAAAAATAGAAAAACTATGTCTGGGTATGGGAGGCTGAATTGGGTGGATTGCTTGAGCTCAGAAGTGGAAGATGCACTTGACCAAGAGCTACAGGCTGTCTTTACTAAAATAGAAAAACTAGTCTGGTGTGGTGGTGCATGCCTGTAGTCCTAGCTACTCAGGAGGCTGAGGCAAAAGGATTACTCAAGCCCAGGAGTTTGAGGTTGCTGTAAGATATGACACCACAACACTCTACATAGGCCCACAGTGAGACTATGTCTTGAAAAAAAAAATTAAATAAATAAAATGTCCTTAATGGTGGAATTATCAGCATATTCACACAGTGGAAGAGAAGATTAGTGAGCTGGAAGACAGCTTTGAGGAAGTACAGAGAGGTGAAATAACAATAAAAAAATAAAATGAATAGGGCAGCACCTGTGGCTCAGTGAGTAAGGCACTGGCCCCATATACCAAGGGTGGCGGGTTTGAACCTGGCCCCAGCTAAACTGCAACAAAAAATAGCCAGGCATTGTGGCAGGTGCCTGTAGTCCCAGCTACTCCAGAGGCTGAGGCAAGAGATTGCTTAAGCCTGTGAGCTGGAGGTTGCTGTGAGCTGTGACACCATGGCATTCTACTGAGGGTGACAAAGTGAGACTCTGTCTCTAAAAAAAAAAAAAATTTCCAGGATTGTTGAGTCATAATTCTAAAGAATTAAGAAACACTATGTATCCTAATCATAACTGAAATAGGTCCATATAGACCATGCGTGGTTACTTACATCTGAAGTCTCAGAACTTTGGGAGCCTGATGTGGGAGGATTGCTTGAGACTAGATGTTGGAGATCAGGTTAGGCAACATAGCAAGACCTTGTCTGGGTAGAGTGCTGTAGTGTCACAGCTCACAGCAACCTCAAAGTTTTGGGCTTAGGCTATTCTCTTGCCTCAGCCTCCCAAGTAGCTGGGACTACAGGTGCCTGCCACAATGTCTGGCTATTTTTCTGTTGTAGTTGTCGTTGTTTAGCAGGCCTGAGCCAGGTTTGAACCTTCCATCTCTGGTGTATGTGGCTGGCGCCCTAACCACTGAGCTATGGGCGCCGAGCCTATCCTTTTAAATTTATTTAGACTTTAATCTTTATTGTTTCCTTGCTTCTAACTACTTTGAATTTATTTTTTTTCTAATTTCTTAAGGTGGAATACTAGGTTGCTGATTTTAAATTTAAGTGTTTTTTTTTTTTTTTTTTTTGAGACAGAGTGTCAAGCTGTCACCTGGGTAGAGGGCTATAGCGTCACAGCTCACAGCAACCTCAAACTCTTGGGCTCAAGTGATTCTCTTGCCTCAGCCTCCCGAGTAGCTAGGACTATAGGCGCCCGCCACAATGCCTGGCTATTTTTAGACATGGAGTCTCACTGTAGCTCAGAGCTGGTCTCAAACTCGTGAGTTCAGGTGATCTACCCACCTTGGCCTCCCAGAGTGCTAGGATTACATGCATAAGCCACCTCTCCCAACCTGAAAAATGACTTTAACTTGATATTGGTGTATTTGGGCTTCCTCTTCCTCCTCTTCTCCTTGCTCTTCTTTCTTCATTTTCAGACAGACTCTCAATCTGTTACCCAGGGCTTAGGCAATCCTCCTGTCTCAGCCTCCTGAGTAAACTAGTAGTACAGGTATACCACCAGCCTGGTTAATTTTTAAATTCATTTTAGAGAGTAGGTCTTGCTGTGTTGTTCAGGCTGGTCTTCAACTCCTGGACTCAGTGATCCTCCTGCCTTGGCCCCTCAAAGTGCTGGGATTATAGGCATGAACCACCACACCCAGCCCAGTTTGAGCTTTTTAAGGTAGACTTTTAAAGCTTTTCATTAGCTGTTTTGGATCAATCCCAGAAGGAAATAGAGCATGATTTATGTGCACGGTATTTTTCTTCTGCTTAACGCAGCAGCTTGCAAGAAGGAATATGCTCTAAAAAAAGGAAATTATATAATTTTAAAAGTCATATTGATTTGTATGAAACAACTGGCTCTGCTATAAACTCTCATGAAAAGCCTTAGTAATTTGATTTAGCACTTCAATGGTATTTCTGCATTATCATTAAAGTAATATATCACTCCAACAAAAATATAATTTTATTGTATTACAAAGCCCTATATTGATTTGCCAAAATTAAATAATTTGGAAAAAGTATTAACTTCTTTAGGTTTGTATTTCCAAAAGTCTTTATAAATTAAAATACTGTATTCTAGGTTGATATTTTAATATATATAAATTATATTATATATTAATACACGTATGTATATTATTTTATTTATTTTTTGTGTGAGACACAGTGTTGCTCTGTTACCCTAGGTAGAATGCTGTGGTATCATCATAGCTCACAGCAACCTCAAACTTGGGCTCAGGTTATCATCTGGCCGTAGTCTCCCGAGTAACTGGGACTAAAGGAGCCCACCACAGCACCTGGCTAGTTTTTTTATTTTTAATAGACACAGGGTCTCACTCTTGCTTAGGCTAGTCTCAAACTCCTGAGCTCAAGTCATCTACCTGCTTTGGCCTCCCAGGGTGCTAGGATTACAGGCATGAGCCACCTCACTCAGCCTAGGCTATTAATATTAACTGAGAAATATTAGCTAAATTTCTCCGTGCTCTAAATTTACAGAGGAACAGTTGTTCACATCTTTTAGCATTTTACATTTGCCTACCTCATAAAATCGCCATGTGTCAAATCATAATTCTGTAATTGCTAAAGCATGAGACAGTAGATTACTTGAATGCAGCTCTGTTTTGATGTAGCTATAACCACGAAACATTCTTTTAAAAGGAGACTTGTACATTATTTAACTTATAAATCAACTCCAACATAAACTGAGGTACTTAATGCTTTTAATAGTATGGTGCTACAACTGGGGGGGAAATTGACTTATCTTAAGCACTGAATAAATTGCAGGGGGTTTTATTTATGGGAAGTCCTTATTTCTGATTAGTGAAGACCAGGTGCCATCTTAAAACAATACAGTAAATAAATTTTGTTTCATAATTTCAGGGTAAGTCATTATCAGCCATTAAATAGTATCTGAGGGTGGTGCCTATAGCTCAGTTGGCATGGCACCAGCCACATACATTGAGAGTGGTGGGTTCGAATCCGGTCTTGGCCAGCTAAAACAACAACTGTAACAAAAAAAATGGCCGGGTGTATGGTGGGTGCCTGTAGTCCCAGCTACTTGGGAGGGTGAGGCAAGAGATTAGTTTAAGCCCACGCGTTTGAGGTTGTTGTGAGCTATGATGCCATAGTACTCTACCCATGGCAACCGCTTGAGGCTGTTCCAAAAAAAAAAAGAAAACAAACAAACATATCAATGAATAAATAAATACATAAACAAATAAATGGAAAAGGTGGGTAAAAGTGGGTGGAAATGGAGAATTTCAAGAGGGAAATAAAATCTCTTTAAAAAATTGTAAATTCTGGGCGGTGCCTGTGGCTCAGTGAGTAGGGCACCGTCCTCATATACCGAGGGTGGTAGGTTCAAACCCAGCCCCTGCCAAAAACTGCAAAAAAAAAAAAAAAAGCCAGGTGTTGTGGCAGGCATCTCCCAGCTACTTGGGAAGCTGAGGCAAGAGAATCACCTAAGACCAGGAGTTGGAGGTTGTTGTGAGATGTGTGACACCACGGTACTCTACTGAGGGCCATGGGACTCTGTCTCTACAAAAAAAAAAAAAAAAATTGTAAATTCTGGGTGATGCCTGTGGCTCAGTGGGTAGGGCGCCAGCCCCATATGTCAAGGGTGGTGGGTTCGAACCCAGCCAAACTCCTAGAAAAAATTGCCAGGCATTGTGGCAGGTGCCTGTAGTCCCAGCTACTTGGGAGGCTGAGGCAAGAGAATGGCCTAAGCCCAAGAGCTGGAGGTTGCTGAGCTATGATGCCACAGCACTCTACTGAGGGCGACAGAGTGAGACTCTGGCTCTAAAAAAAAATTGTAAATTTTATTTCTCTGTTAAGATTTTCTGTGTCTTGGCCGGGTATGGTGGCTTACACCTCTAATGCTAGCACCCTAGAACTCTGGGATGCCGAGGTCGGTGGACTGCTTGAGCTCCCGAGTTCAAGACCAGCCTGAGCAAGAGCAAGACCCAGTCTCTAAAAAATAGCTAGGTGTTGTGGCAGGCACCTGTAGCACTCTGGGAGGCTGAAGGGGAATTGCTTGACTTCAGCAGTTGGAGACCAGCCTGAGCAAAAGCAAGACATCATTTCTCTTCTTTTTTGAGACAGAGTCTCAAACTGTTGCCCTGGGTAGAGTGCCATGGTGTTATAGTTCACAGCAACCTCTAACTCTCGGACTCATGCGATCCTCTAGCCTCAGTTTTTCTATATTTAGTAGAGATAGGGTCTCACTTTTTGCTCAGGCTGGTCTCGAACTTGTGAGCTCTAGCAATCCACCTAGCTCATGCTCCCAGAGTGTTAGGATTACAGGAGTGAGCTACCACGCCCGGCCACAAGACCCCATTTCTACTAAAAAAATTAGCAAAATTAGCTGGGCATTTTGTGGTGGGTGCATGTAGTCCCAACTACTTGGCAGGCTGAGCCAGAAGGATCTTCTGAACCCAGGAGTTTAAGGTTGCTATAATCTAGGCTGACATCATAGTACTCTAGACTGGGGTGACAGAACGAGAGTCTGTCTCAGAAAAGAAAAAAATAAAGTTTCCCACCCAACTTCACACATCGAGAATCCCAGCATGGGTTCTACAGTGTAGCCCCCGCCAAGTCTCCAAGTTCCTACTTAAGTACATTGACAACCAACACCAATGCATCCTGGTCTTGGTATTCACAGCCTTGTGTGGTCCTCTCCCTGACTGAATCAGGGTTGGCTGTGATCAGTGGAATTCGATGTGGTGTGACTTTTGAGGCCAGGCCATAAAAGGCAGTGGCACTAGGCTGGGCGCAATGGCTCACACCTGTAATCCTAGCACTGTTGGAGGCTGAGGCAGGTGGATTGCCTAAGCTCACAATCAGCCTGAGCGAGTGAGGCCCTGGCTCTAAAAATAGCTGGGAGCTATAACAGGCACCTATAGTCCCAGCTACTTGGGAGGCTGAGATAAGAGGATCATTTGAGTTCAAGAGTTTGAGACTGCTGTGAGCTATGATGCTGGGGCACTCACTGAGGGTGACAAAGTGAGATTTTGTCTCAGAGAGAAAAAAAAAGGCAGTGGCACTTTGATTTGCTCTTGGGAAGTGCTCATTTTGAAGGCTGCTGCGGGGACATATCCAAGCAGCCTGTGGAGAGGACCATGCAATGCAGTAAACCAACGACCCCTGCCCAGAGCCAGCATCAACTTGGGTGCTGCAGGAGTGAGCCACATAAAAAGGTCCTTGTAAGGGAACCTAATCCCCAATCACACCCTCAAAGGACTGAAAGACCCCACACCCAAATCACACACCCATGTAGCTACCAAGATCTTGAAAAACAAATTATGAGCAATGAGTGATCACTGAGTAAGCCACCGAGTTTAGGAGGGATTTGTTACACATTGATTAACTCAAGTGACCACCTCTCTCCCTAAAGGCCCCGGCCCCAAGGGGTGTAGCTATTTCCTGCTGTCAGTCATCTCTGGGTTGCTTCTGGACCTATTTTTTTTTTTTTTTTTTGAGACACAGTCACACTTTGTTACCCTGGGTAGAGTGCTGTGATGTCATAGCTCACAGCAACCTCAATTCTTGGGCTCAAGAGATCTTTTTTCCCCCTGTTTTGTAAATAAAGCTTTATTGGTATATAGCCACCCCCATTTATTTACATATCATCTACAGCTGCTTTTAGGGCACACTGTCAGAGACAGGTTTTTCTTTTTTTTTTATTTTTTGAGACAGAGCCTCAAGCTGTCCCCCTGGGTAGAGTGCTGTGGCATCACAGCTCACAGCAACCTCCAACTCCTGGGCTCAAGAGAGTCTCCTGCTTCAGCCTCCCAAGAAGCTGGGACTACAGGCGCTTGCCACAATGCCCAGCTACTTTTTGGTTGCAGCCGTAATTGTTGTTTGGCGGCCCAGGCTGGATTTGAACCCGCCACCTTAGGTGTATGTGGCTGGCGCCTTAGTCACTTGAGCC
>CAUYQV010054686.1:0-22118 GCA_963574575.1 Galagoides demidoff
CAGGTCCCAATAGTGTATTTTTGATGTTGCTTCAATTGCCCAGGGGTTCCCCCTCATAAAATTTTCACCCAGGCTGATTTCTTCAAGTGTTTTCCCTCCACTTTCTTCTAGTATCTTTATGGTTTCATGTCTTAAGTTTAAGTCGGTTGGGTGGTGGGAGGTTATCCGGAAATATCACCTATATATCTGTCTAACAAGGATACAAGTGAACTTTTCTAGAATTAGAATATAAATGTTTTGATACAATGACTAAGCAAATGACATGAAATTTATGTTAACCAGCTTGATGAAAGTATTTCAAATTGTAAATGAAAACAGCACAATGTGCCCCATGTTCGCATTAATGTATATAGCTATCAATTAATAAAAAAAAAAAGAGACCACATAGCTTCCATTACTAGGACATTGAGTGGCTTCCCATTATTCTCAGAAGTCCCAAATTCTCATTATATTCTGCATGGTCTCACTCTTAGCTATTTTGCCCACCTCATCTCTGAACAAGCTCCTCCCATTCCCTTTGCCCCGTCCACACATTCTTCCTCAAATGGCCTCCACAGGTTTCTACCATGAACAATTTCTTCAGTCCGTTTCAATGAGTAGGAGTAGTTTTCTGCTTTCCCACCTCCAGCTAGCCTTTCATTGGGATAGGTCTCTTCCTCTGGAATCCTTAGCAGTCAGCTTCCCAGGACTTGCATTCTGATGGCCTCCTTTACTTCTCTTTTAAAAAATTAATTACTGGCCAGGCGCGGTTGCTCATGTGTGTAATCCTAGCACTCTGGGAGGTCGAGGTGGGTGATGCACAGTGATGATTTAAAAACTATTATGGCATTGGAAATTTATTGTCAGTTCTCTCCTCTTGGTCATAAGGTCCTTGAGAACATGAGCTGGATCTTTCATTTCAATGAAAGCTCTGAATATTTGCCGAATTAATAAAGAAATGGAAATATAAGTATCCATGTAAATGATAAGAAAAAATGTTGTCTTTAAAATATGCTTAGATGTTGGCTGCAGAAACAAAATTATCTGTTCTATATTTGTGAACTTCAACATAGGTAGAAAGTTCGACTGAGGTGAAACCTACAGATTTTAGTAATTTATGAAAATCTTCAGAGAATTTGAGACAATTGACAATGGACAGTGCTCAAACAAGTCAGTGCTAACTATTGTATATTTTAAAACAGAAAAAAAGTACAATTTAGTAAATCAAACTTAAGTATGTATATGTATACTTATCCTATATACTAATCTCATAAAGTTGAATACTTTTTAAGAGTTAAAAACAGCAGCCATTTCCTCCAGTACTAAAAGGTTTGTTACAGTATTATAATTATTATTATTTTCATAGTTTTTGGCTGGGGCCGGCTTTCAACCTGCTACCTCTGGTATATGGGGCCAGAGCCTTATTCCTTTGAGCCACAGGCACCACCCATGTTACAGTATTATTAATAACTGTAGACCTGTAACTTTAAAATTAAAATGTATACTATTGGAGACTACACTTATTTAGATACTTATTTTAGGAGCTTGCATCTATTCTCTTACAGCTCTCAGTTAAGTTGATCCTAAGAAATTGGTTTTGTCCAAGGACCAGATGATAATTCACAGACTTAGCTCTTATCAGTCCAATTCACATATAAGAACTTCATAAATTCTCTCCAAATTAGGAACACAGAAAAAGGCTATATTTCTTACTTAGAAATATGACTTTTGAAATAAAATACTGAGACTCTAACTAACAGATCTATTTTAAAATACAGCGTATAATGTGAGCTTATCATGATTTTTGTCAAAGCTGATTCTGTTCCTCTTCCTTAGGGGCTCATATTCAGTATATAGGAGTTCCAGACAAGGGGGATATATGTATTATGAAAAGAATATTCACATGTATCCTACTTATCTCACCCTTGCCACCTAGGTAATAATCACATCTCTCTCTCTCTCTCTCTTTTTAAGACAGAGTCTCACTTTGTTGCTCCTGGTAGAGTACTGTGGCATCATAGCTCACAGTAACCTCTACCTCTTGGGCTCAAGCAATTCTCTTGCCTCAGCCTCCCATGTAGCTGGGACAACAGGCGCCTGCCACAGTGCCCAGCTATTTTTAGAGATGAGGTCCCACTCTGGCTCAGGCTAGTCTTGAAACTGTGAGCTCAAGCAATCCACCTGCCTTGGCCTCCCAGAGTGTTAGGATTACAGGTATGAACCACCACGCCCAGCCCCACATTTCTATTTTGTACCAATGTTATTCTTATAATCAGAATTATTGGAGCCATGGTGAAAACCACAGGAGTTTCAAAGCTTCTTAAACTAAAATTGGTTTCTCATTCCTTAACTTTATGCTAACCCTGTCATTCCCATGACAGCTGTGAAAATTAGGTAGAAATATATACATATCTCAAGACAAGTAATCTCTGCATGATAGTTAGCACAGTGCAGTTGCTTCTGAATGCAGCTTGCACTCTTCTGATGTTTTAAGTGTTGCCTGGTTGCCCTTTGATTACAAACAATGACTATAGACATTCAAACAAGATGTTCATTTGATGCCAGCGATACCTGTAGGTGTTGTTCATTTTACAAAAAAATAAAAACAAAAACAAAAATAAAACCCCAAAAGCTTGACAACACATGTTATTGTTATGTTACCTGATTTGAGTCTGTGAGAATCATGTGCATATTCTCAATATTTTTCACAGTTGTGCCTGAAATCACTGAAACCAACTTCAATGAATTAATTAGATTAGTAAGAAACCAAAGAACGTCCAATAGTGCAACGTGAATCCTAACAGTTGTTGCGATCACTACATGCCTCAGTTGGCAGACTCTGTTTCGTAGGGCTCCGTGGTGAAAGGGTTAATAAACACTTGAAAAGATTTTGAAGTCCATGTACCATAATCACATGCACAAGTCATCCAGTTCTTACAATTTTAAAGTAATGGTGCATAACCTTTTTGCCTCAAGCTGTTGTCACTTTGTTTAGGTAGCATTTGTGTTAAAGAATCCTCTAGAAACAATTGTGGAACATTCATAGAACTATAGGAAACTATAATATAATACCAAATCACTCTTTAGAGTTTATGTATCTGATGAAAATCTAATCATGTTTTACTGGTTTCCAAGCTCTAAATTAGATTTTCCATGGGATTACAAAAACCGATAGTAAGGAACAGCAAAAATATATTCACAATTGCTTTGCTTGAGAATTTAGACATTTTCTGTTTTTTTTTTATTGAGATGTTGCAAAGTTTCAAATATTTAATTAACTAGATATCTATAAGTATCTAAATTAATTGTTATCATGTAGGAATCAATACAAAACAAACTTAAACCATAAATGCTAACTAGAACTGTAAAAAAAGTTTCTGAAATTTGAAAGCAAAATGGAAGATATGATTTGAAGAAAGTCACATACTTTACCACATATGTAAAATAATTGATGCATACCAAGGCTTTAAACTAAGGTGACCAGATTTTAACATTGGTAAAGGGGGACACCATTGGGGGGGGGAGAAGGGAGGGTGGGGCCTCAGGGGGCAGGCCCTGACAACAATGCAAATTTTGATAAGCAGTTCTCCATAATCAGTTCTCAACAATTATTTGTTATTATTAAAGTTTAATATTATAAAATTAACAAAAATAGTATAAATCTCATATCCTGGTGAAATAGCCACGTGGTGGTGGAAAACCATATATTCCCTTCCTGTTCTCCCGTGTTCCCTAGCTTGTTGTGCATTCTTTCCAAAACTTGCACTTTTTTAAAACAGTGGGACACTTGGGACTGTCCTGCCAAAAGCGGGACATCTGGTCACCTTACTCTGGGGGGTGGGGAGGCTACTTGTTTGTTCCAGACAGTTTGGCTCCTTCTGAGCTAATTGTCCTAGCCTAGAAGCAACCAATTCCACCTGGGTTACGTTGCCCAGGAGGGGAGTAAGGAGTTTACATTAGCCTTTTCATTTCCAAATGAAGTTACTTTAACCTCTTCATTCCCAAATGGAGTTACATTAACCTCTTCATTCCCAAATGGAGTTACATTAACCTTTTCAGCAGCTGAAAACCTTATATTCCCTTCCCATTCTCCAGCTGTTCCCTAGCTTGTCCTGCATTCTTTCCAAAAATCAAGACTTTTTTAAAACGCCGCCGGACAAATTGTTTAAAATCAGGACTGTCCCACCAAAATCAGGACTCTGTTCACCTTACTTTAAACCACAGCATTATTGATATTTGGGGCCAGATAATTCTTTGTTGTGGTGAACTGTACTGTAAGGTGTACAATGTACAGAAGCATCCTCAGCCTCCATCAACAACAGACAACAAAAACACCTGGTGCAGGTTATGACAATCAAAATGTCTCCCATCATTGCCAAATCCCCCCTGAGGGAAGACAAAAGAACTCCCTGTCACTCTGTTAAGAATCACTGATCTAGCAAAAAGCTTGTAAATTTGTGTGCACTTAGGTATGGTTATGAGATAGATTTTTGGAAGTACAATTGGTAGTTTTGGTAAAAATTGCCAGATTTCTTCCATAGGGATGTGCCATTTTACATGCTCACTGGCCACGAAGGATAGGACTTAGTGTTTCCTACAATCACAGAAAGGTGAATGGTGAAACTACACTTTTGTCAATCTCATAAGTGAGGGAAAATGTCTCAATGGTGGTTTGATTCATATTTTTAAGCTTGTTTTGGCAGGATGATTTTCTTTTTATTGTTCTCTTGTCAAGAAAACTACCTTAGCAGCATTTGTTACTTCTTTAAATCCATGTTTGCTCAAACTTGGTTATTGTTCAGGCAATTTACAGAACAAAAAGCGGCTATTTTGGTCTCGCTCTCTGGTCTTCCAATATTTTTATTAGCCCATGACTTGAGTATGTTTAAACAAATATATTTAAAAAGTTAGCTTACAGCTTTCACACAGCTATAAAAGTAAAGTAATTAATTTGTAACTTAAATAAAAAGAAAGCAATCAAACCAAGACATTAAAATTAAAAGCATTGATTTACTGCAGACATTCGATCCCCACAGACAACATAAATACAGGGCTCCTTGGTTAGAAGGATTCTTATGTCTTTTCCTTCACCTTTCCTCCAATGGCAAGGGATATGGCAGCCCTTTCTCTATTGCTAAGTTACATATAATGTTAGGTCTCATTGAGAGATCCATGAAAGCATCTCGTCTTCTTTTGGTGAAAAAAAATATCATTTGTGTCTAAGTTTTTCTCTCCCACAACTTTCGCCTTCCTCCCTCCCTCCACCATCCCTGCTTGCTCAATGGAAGGGGACATATTTTATCTTTTTCTAATAAGGAGTGATAGGATTGGTGACAAAGAAGTTTCCACTCCCCTGAAACAATATATTCTTTCTCATTCAGATCACTCAGGGTTCCCCCTGGGATGTAAGAGAGCTCCAGGTTGAATTACAGGGGGCTGTAATTTGGCAAAAGTACCAGACTGCAACCCTCTTCAGGACTCAGCTGTGAATTCATCCATAAGTACTTATGCAGCAAGTGCTTACCAACTTCTGTGGAGTTGAAATGAATAATTCATAAATGGATTTATGTGATTTTAATTTTTCATTAAAAAATT
This sequence comes from Galagoides demidoff, assembly GCA_963574575.1. Lineage (NCBI taxonomy): Eukaryota > Metazoa > Chordata > Mammalia > Primates > Galagidae > Galagoides > Galagoides demidoff. The sequence continues at coordinate 5,575 of CAUYQV010054686.1, forward strand.
CAGACTTAAATCTAAGTCGCAAAGGTAATACAAGGAACTCCTCAAAAATATCCTCTTATATAGCCACAGCACAAATATTATGAGGGAACTCAGGAAATTTCATCCCAATATATGACTTCTTAGTATAAAGGAGTCATATTTTTAATTAAAGGCCTTTCAGGATCAAAAAGCATTAGAAGCATATCTACATAAACCAAACTGACTCATCAAAAGGAGGGTTGACTTCCATTCCCCTCCCAGTTATCTCAGTATATTGCGGGAAAAAAAATCAAGAATTCAACCAGACTTGGTCCAAATAATTTTAAATGTAATAATCTGTCTCTGAGGTTAATTAAATTTTCTAAGAGAATCATTTACAAGTCAATGTGTTTCCCCATCCATTTATCCTCCCTAGGGAGCATTTATTGCCCCTAAACCCAATTACCTATATTCCTCATCTCCCCCTCTTCTCTAAAAGGTAGGTATAAAAATATCTGGATTCCAGTGAAATAGTGAGTAATCATTCTGTGACTCTCCCCATGTACGTAATAAATAAACTTTTCTCTTCTTAATCAGCCTTAATTGTGAATTGATCTTTCTGCTAACTTTTGGGGGGGAAAGGGTAAGTTTCCCTTCACCCTTACAATAATATTTAGTAAATTACTAATGTTCTAGTACAGTTATTTTTGAATGCAGCTGATTATTTTAATAATGTTATTAGTATATTTTTCCCCCATCACATTTTAGAACTCACATTCTCTGTTGTCTGACAGTCCATATTCAAGTGTTCTTACTTTGTTTTTGTAAACAGAGACCTAGCTCCTAATTTATTCTTATTTTTTTAATTTATATTTTATTTATTTATTTTTTGAGACAGAGTCTCACTTTGTCCCCCTTGGTAGAGGGCTGTGGTGTTACGGCTCACAGCAATCTCAAACTCTTAGGCTCAAGTGATTCTCTTGCCTCAGCCTCATGACTAGCTGGGACTACAGGTGCCCACCACAATGCCCGGCTATTTTTTAGAAACGAGATCTTGCTCTTGCTCAGGCTGGTCTTGAACCCGTGAGCTCAGGTAATCCACCTGCCTTGGCCTCCCAGAGTGTTAGGATTACAAGCGTGAGCCACCACACAGGGCCTGGTACACTATGTTCCAATTGGTAGATTGGTAGGATGATCCCTTCTTCCCAGGTATGAGCAATTACTAGGGACAAATAAATGTTGGAGGCACCAAGATGGAGGCCTGGGCCCCCTTTGCCCTAACTGTGGAGAGCCAGATTCCTAACTTACAACCTAAGAAGTCACTTTTTATGATGAATAAACAGTTGGTAGGTTGAGATAGGCATAGCTATAAGCATGTTATTTGATTAAAATTATTTCTCTCAGTTTATAATAACAATATGATTCTTTCAGAAGACTCCTGAAGTTTTACAGCAGTGCTTCTCAAACCCAAATGAATATTAGAAACATGGGGGGAGGTTTGAAAAATTATTAGTGCCTGCGCCCATCCTTGAACGGTTTCCACCAAAATCCAAGAGATTTGGACCCAAGTATCAATATATTTTAACAACTCAGGTCTTTCTAATGTGTGGCTAAAATTGTGACTACTATTGAAAGGAGTATAGGCTGGGTAAAATGGCTTGACCTAGCCCTACCTAAATCAACTAATCTTTTGATATGTAAGTTTTCTTAATCAAAGGGGAATATTTAGAAATTAAGAGTTGCTCATTTTATATCTTTCATGACTTTTAAAGCAAAGTGTCAGAAAATATATTTTATGAATTTTTAAAAATCTGCATGTTATCTGAAACCAATGGAAATTTCATATTCCATAAAACACTCTAAAATTCCTAAGTATGATTTTCCATGTACCAATTAGGGCTTCCTATGGAACACATGCATATTCCATTGCCGGAATAAAGAGACACATTATAAAGTGAACACTCTTGTTTTTGCTATGAAGAGAATAGTCATTGATAGGAATAGCAAATGTTGACTTTGTCAACAGGATGAAAATCAGCAATTCATGAGACCAGGGTTTTCTTTTTATAATATATGGAAAACAAAGAGAACAATCCTGCTAAGTTGTGTGTAAGTCTTAACATTTTACATTAATTCAGTTTCGTATGAAATTATGACCGTGTTACAGCCAAGGTATTTTTCAGAGTTCTATAAAGAAATTAAAATAAGGTATGTCTGAAAGATCTAGTTTCTATCATGATTGCTTAGAGGAAGACGTCTGCTGCTTCTGAACTAAAATAATAGAATTGCAGCAGCTTTTTCCCCCCATAATACAGACTTTCCAAGCAGAGACAGATTATAAATTAGTCCAGCTGTGAGCCAGGTCTAGCCACTATTCTCTTTTTTCTATTCTACTTGATTCATGGTTTCTGTTCTATGCAAATGGAGAGTAAATTTAATACAGGTTTGTACCTCTCTCTACATATAAATCCTAGGTTTACAATTCTTACCATGGGAAGCTGGTGAAACCTTATTACAAATTTCCACTGGTATCCTAATGATTATGAAAATACAATTAATCACTGATATATATTCCAAGGCTGAAGTGTGAATAACTCTTTTATCAAAGTATAACAGAGTTAGAGACTCCTTTCCCAATTAAATAGAATATCATGGATTTCAATATTGTTCAAATTTAAACAATCTTTTCCTTTATAAATTATGTGTCTGAATTTTAATACATTTATTTTATAGCTCACATGTCACCTAATTTATGCTTTACTATAAACATTGACTTTTAATTTTCATTTTTATTTTTTGACTCATTATTTTGAATTGTTAGGATTTCAGGATGGTAGGGATTATCTTCAATATTTATTTTCTACATATTTGTAGCAGTGAGACATCTCAGAGGGTCCTCAATTATTTTTACCACTGGTATTTACAGCTTATGCAAACCCTTCCCCCAAATGTGCGCTGGAGCTAGGGACAAGCTTTTAACCAATACGGTATGGCAATGTTGAAGAGGTACCACTTCCATGATGAGGTTACAAAAATTTTAACTTTCCTTCTTGCTATCAGATTCTCTTCACTGTCTTCCCAACTCTCTTGCTTTGATGAATCAAGCTGCTGTCTCAGAGATACTAATGTGGTAAAGACCCGAAGGTGGCCCCAGCTAAGTAACAGCTGGCAACCAAGGCTCTCAATCCAACAGTCTCCAAAGAACTGAATTCTGCCAACATCCATGTCAATTTGCAAATGGATCCTTTGCCAGTGGAGTCTTCCCTTGAGATTCCCAATATATAACAACTAGAATGTAGCCCTGCGAGAGACCATTAGCTAGAGGAGTCAGCAAAGCCATACCAGGATTTCTCATCCACAAAAAATATGAGATAATAAATGTGTGTGTTTTAAGTCACTAAGTTTTGGAGTTGTTAGTTACAGAAACAACTATGCTACATACTGTGAACACAAAGCTAAGTAAGATACAGTCTCTCTCTCTTAATAACCATGAATACTTAGAGTAGAACACATAATTGATGCTCACTTTATACCTATTTTATTCAATTGAAAAGTTTTAAAATGTTATTTCCTCTTAAGTTCCCCCAAATGTGAACTATAATACCAAATTCAATTTATTAGAATGTGAAGTTATGAAGTCTAACTTGGAGTGTTATGTAGTTCTAAATGTGTGGTCAAAAAGGCTTTATGCCATGCCTCAAAAATCTGAAGTCTTCAGTATATTTACACCAAGGAAACTAGTGAGATAAACCGTGTATCTCTTCTTTCTCTTTAAAAAAACCATTATTAAACTTTGAAACAAATAATTTTAGTTTTCTTTATTTTTATATTAGTATTTGAGTATTCCTTTGATACTGCTAAAATAAATATTTTAGGCTAGATTATTTCTAGCTTTCTTATTATGTAACATAATCTATTAATAAAAACAAACACCTAAAAGGTTAGAAGTGAAGATGTCCTTCAGTAGCTGTGTTCTCCCCAAGAATATTGAGGTATCATGGAGGGGGGAGAGAGAGAGTTACGGAGAGACAGAGGTAGGAATATTATTTTTTAGAATCTTTTGGAAAAGTATTGGTTTTAGGTTGGACATTAAAAACTCAAACGTGTATAGCAGCACAATTCACAATTGCAAAGATGTAGAAACAACTTAAATGCCCATCAATACAAGAATGGATTAATAAAATGTGGTATATGCATACTATGGTAGATGCATAATACTCGGTCATAAAAAAATGGGGACCCTGCATCATTTTTGATACCTGGAAGGAACTGGAAATAATTTTTCTAAGTAAAGGATCACAGGAATGGAGAAACAAACACATGTACTCAGTACCACATTGGAACTAATCAATCAACACTTAATGCACATATGGAAGTCAATCTCAATGAAAATCCAGCTGGGGGAGGGGAGAGTAGATGGGTAAACTCACACCTATTGTGTACAGTGCTCACTATCTGGGTGAAGGGCACACTTGTAACTTTGAATCAATTTGTACAAAAAAATGTATGTTATTTACTTGTACCCCCTACTATTCTGAAATTTTAAAAAGAGATGGGAAAAAATGTTGCTTGATGTTACTACAGTGCAAGATGATAAACCATTCTCTTTACTGCAACTGCATTCATTACTCTTATGCAACTCAGCACCATAACACATTTCATATCCCCTGTAAGATAGGAATGGCTCATATTTTAATCTGTGAGTATAGTGAACTTATGATGGCTTGTCCTCAGGGAAATCTCATCCAGTCACTTTATATTTATTTATTTTTGCCAAGTGTTACTTAGTACCTGTAAATTCTATGCAATATGTCACAGCTGAAATAATGTTTTGTTTGTGTCCCTGTACAAATATACTGGTCAAAACCACAACTATAACATAGAATATGTATACAAAGTACAAAATACAGTCTGGCATTTAGTAGTCAAAGAAAAAAACTTAAATTACTCATTGTTTCTTTAATTATGACTATATTTTGACTATTAAGGTAAATATGGTCACAAATGTATTTTATCTATGCTTTTTTTCCCCTACTCTTGCTGTGTATTTTCAAATAACCTGTCTTGAAGCTTACTAATTCTTTCTTCTGCTGGTCAGTTCTGCTGTTGAGAGACTCTGATGCATTTCCCAATTTGTTAATAGAATTCTTAAGCTCTAGAATATCTTTTTGATTTTTAAAAATTATTTCAACCTCTGTCAAATTTCTCTGACAGGCTTCTGAATTTCTTCGATATGTTGCCTTGAAGTTCACTGAGCTTCTTCAAGGTAGCTATTTTGAATTCTTTGTCTGAAAGGTTATCTATCTCCATCACTCAAGGAATGGTCACTGATACCTTACTTTGTTTGGTGAGGTCAGGTCTTCCTGGGTGTTCTTGATGCTTGTGGATATTCACTGATATCTGGGCATTGTAGAGGTAGGTATTTATTTTAATCTTCATAGACTGGGCTTGTTTGAACCTATCCTTCTTAGGAAGGTTTTATAGATATTCAAAAGGAATTGAGTGCTGTGACTCACTGCAGCTGTAACAACAGCACTGGGGGTGACCCAAGCCCAGCAATGCTGTGACTCTTACAGACTCCTGGTGATACTGCTTGGTGAACTTGGGTAACATATGGGAGAATCCCTGGACTGCTAGGTTAAGTTTCTCACTCTCTTCCCTCACACTCTGTGCTAGGCTGTTGGAGTTGGGGCAGGAATGATGTGGTCACTCCCTCATGGTCACTGTGCCAGATCACACCTGAAGGCAACCCAGTCTCACACAAAGCCCCTGTGACTTTTGCCAGTTACCTCTGATATTTATTCAAAGCCCGAGGCTCTTTAGCCAACCAGTGACAGCAGCAGCCTCAGTGGGCGGGGAATCCATGTGTGTTTTCTCCTGCTTGAGTCCTCCAGGAGCCAGCTTTGGCAGCAGCGGTAGGGATCAGCTGTGGCAATTTCAATGGTGCAAGCTACCATGTACTTTTACTTCACCTGGGTCTCCAGGTAGCAGGAACCACGGCATTGAAGGGTGGGGCCTACTTAGTAGCCCCAGGCAGGGGCCATGCCCAGCTAGTCTCCTTAGCACACCAGGAACAGGAGTTGTGGCAATAGTCTGGAGCCCATTCAATAGTGTCAGCCAGAGGCAGGCAACTTCGAGCCTGACTTGCTTTCAAATTTTGTTCCTAAGCAAAGTGCCCCACTTACTTTATTTTTGTTCAGGCCTTATTTCTGGGTGACGAGTGTATCTTTTATTTTGAATTCTCAACATGAATGTGCTCCTTCCTGAACCTACTGGCAGCTACAGCAGTAGCAGCATGGTTGCACTTGACCCCACAGTGCACAAGAGCAGCCAGCTTCCCGACTTTCTGCCTGGTCTTGCAATGGCAGCAGCAGTGGAGTTGGCCCTTGGGCAGACACAGCACTCTGGGGCTGGGCTCTCAGAATGGCACTGGCCACAGTTCACAGGGATTGGAAGCCCATGGTATCCTGCTATGCTCCCTCCCTGAAGCAGTGCTGCTGTGAAGTTTCCAGGCTGCTCCCCATGTTAGTCCAGAGGCCTGTAGGGATGGGAGGGGGGCTTCGCATACCTTGGATTGCAGAGTCCACAGGGGGGATTAGGGCTGCAGGAAGTCTCTTACCTTCCTCTACCCCACGTGTGGGCACCTCTCTTAGCTACCACTGATCTGCCCAAGCTGTTCACCCTACTTCCCTTCCCTTTCTTTTTGATGCTTCCTGTCAGTTCTCTGTTGAATCCTGGTGCTCTGTCCCAGAGAATGCATCTGAATTTGAAAATCTATTCACCTCTTTTGATGTTCTCCTCTGAGCAGCGTGTGACCTCTGTTTCTAGTCTGCCATTTTGGTTGGAAGTCCCTCAATTATTCGTTTTTTTCCACATGCTTTTAAATTTTGATCCTGAGGTAAGTGCCTCGCTTGCTTCACTGTAGGCCTTGTTTCTGGGTGACCAGTGTATGTTTCATTTTATGAGAAACTGCCATATTGTTATCCAGAGTGGCTATGCCATTTTCAGTTCTCAACATGAATGTGTGAAAATTCCAGGTGTTCCACATTGTTCCCAGAACTTGGTATTATGAATTATTTTTTAAAACTTTTTTTACAAAAATAATTAAAATTTTTGTCATTCTAATATAATGCATTCCTTGTGGTTTTATTTTATATCTTCCCTAATTGCCGGTGATGCTAGACATCTTTTGATGTGATTGTTTGTAATCCATACATCTTCTTTGATAATACAGTGTAATACAGTGCAGATGATTTTCTTGTCAATGATTATAAGGAATACTGGTATTTATTTAGCTATTCTTTTACTATCTTCATCTGGTTTTGGTGTCAGGATAATTATGGCCTTATAAAATGGGTAGGGAAGTGTTTCTTTCCCCTTCTATTTTCTAGATGAGATTGTGAAAAGTTGATTTTATTTCTCCTTTTACCATTTAATATATTCACTTAAACGGTCGGCTTGGAGTATTGTTTTGGGGGAGAAATTTTTTTATTACAATAAGTTAAATGCTTATAATAGACAAAAGACTATTAAAAGTTTTAGATTTTTTTCTTGGTAATGTTTGGCAGTTTGTGACATACAAGAAACTGGACAATTTCATATAAATTGTTGCATTTATGTCCATTTTGTAGTAATCTCTTATTATTCCTTTAGGTCTGTGGAACATGTAGCAGTATCTCCTTTTTCTTTATAGATGTTGCTAATGTGTGTTTTCTAATTTCCCTTACCTGCCTGAATGGAGCTTTGCCACATTTTTGATCTACTGAAAGAATCCTGATTTTGGTTGATTTCACTTTAATATTATTTTCTTTTTTTGCAGTTTTTGGCTGGGGCTGGGTTTGAACCCGCCACCTCCGGCATATGAGGCCAATGCCCTACTACTCCTTTGAGCCACAGGTGTTGCCCTTTATTTTTTATCTGTTTTCAATTTTATTGATTCACTTATCTATATTATTTCCTCCTGCACTGAATAATACTTGATTTACTTTCTTTTTCAGCATAATTGAGATATAAATCACATATGGTAAAATTTGCTCTTTTAAAATGTACAAAGCACTATATGGGTACGAGCTCGGTGGGATACAGACACCTGGTCTTATCACTGCTCACCTGCCTGGATTGCAACCTCTGCAGCTAGGTCAGAATGAGAGCTGCCAAGAGAAGCCCTCAATTGGTCTTACTTGCCTGCAGCAGGATTTTCTGTGTAGAATTTCTGGGTCATGTTGCTAGGCAGTAGTATAAAAGAGGAGGTCATGGCTTAAAGGCTATTGCCATTCTTAAAGAGATTCAGTATTATTTTTTACATAAATATTATTCTTGCTATATTGTCTTCGAAAAATTTCTAGATACTTCAAGGTATTGTTTTATTACTCAAATAAATCAATTTGTTTTCTTGCAAAAACAAATGTGCAAAGCACTGGGTTTTAGTCTATTCACAAAATTGTTCAATCATAGCTCTATCTACCTTGAGGTGTATAATCATAGAATTAGATAGTCTATCTAATCCAGAATATTTTCATCACTTTCAAAAGATCCATGCAGCATTAGAAGTCACTCCTCATCTCCCCCAACCTTCATATCTTAGAAAACAAAAATATATTGTTTTTGCTCATGGATTTGCCTGTTTTAGTTATTTCAAATAAAAGTCGTCATACAATATATGGCCTTATTTTTCTTCTTTCAGTTATCATGCTGTTTTTTAAGTTCTTCTATGTCATCGTATGTATATTTAAGCTCTGTCGTTAGTGGCATACACATCCTGTATTATCATATATTTTTAGTGAGTTGACTTTTACTGTTAAGCAATGCCTTTATATATTTTGTCTGATTTTAATGTAGCTATACCAACTTCAATTTGGTTATAGTTTGTCTAGTATAGCCTTTTGCATTGTCTTAATTTTATTCTACCTAAAACACGTGTTCAAAGTAAATTTCTTACAAACTACATTTGAACATTTTTTATATATATTCTGATAACCTCTCTTTTAATAGGTCTCTTTGGATACCATACATTTAGTGCCATCATCAATACATTTGGACTTAAGGCTACCATTTAATAATTATTTTTGGTTTTATCCCTGAATTTTTGAATACAAAATAGTAGTTTATTTTTTTCTATCCTGTCAAGGTTACAAAGCAGACAAACTGTCCACTGCAGCCGTTGGTGGCAAGCTGCCACTGCCTGTGTTCCTGAGGGATTTGTGCAGCAGGGAGAGGGAATTCAAATGGTAAGTGGGAACTGAAATTCAGCCAGAACTTGCATTTGACATGGCACAGGACTGGGTCAAATGTGAGGAATAGCATAGTTTTCCAACTTGTCCATTCTAAGAAAATGTCTTTTTCTTTTTTTTTTTTTTTTTTGAAATTTTAGAAGGTTACCAGGGTACAAATGTTTTGGTTACATATTTGTAGTTTGAGTCAAGATTATAATTGTGTGCATCCCACAGATAGTGTGCACTTTACCCTTCAGGTGGGAATTCACTCATCCCTTCACCCCACTTGATTTCCAATGAATTTTATTACCATATGCACACATGCATAGTTTGATCATTTAGTTTTATTTTAATAGCAAGCACATGTGGTGTTTCTGTTTCCATTTTTGTGATATTTCACTTAGGAAGATGGTCTGAAGTTTCATCTAGATTATGACAAAAGGTATTCATTCACCATTTTTTATGGCTGGGTGGTACTCCATGATATATTTACTGCCTTTTCTTAATCCACTCATGTATATCACTGGGCACTGAGTTGTTTCCACATCTGTGCAATTGTGAATTATGAGGTTATAAATATCTGAATGAAAGCGTCTTTTTTTATAGAAAGACTTTTTTTCCTATGAGTAAATACCTAGTAGTGGGATTACTGGATCAAATGGTAGGTCTACCTTTACTATAAGGAAACTCCATACTACTTTCCACGGAGGATGTACCAGTTTGCAGTCCCACCAACACTGTATAAGTGTTCCTTTCTCTCCATATTTAAGCCAGCATCTGTTGTTTTGGGACTTTTGTATAAAAGCCATTCTCACTGGAGTGAAATGATACCTTATTGTGGTTTTGATTTGCATTTTCCTGATAATTAGAGACATAGAACATTTTTTCATATGTGTAATGACTATTAGTGTATCTTCTTTTGAAAAGCCCTTGATTTGTCTTATTTTTATTATTGTTTATTTTCCCTTCCTCCTCCTCTTCTTTCCACTTTTTAAATTTCTTCTTTGTTTTGCATGATTCAAATATTTCTAGCACACAATTTTCTTTTGTTATTTTTGTTACTGTATGTATGTTTTTGTGGTTTTTTGAGCATGGTTTTCTATTGGTTACTTAGAAATCAACAGAATTTGATTACATTCTGAAAATCTGTTACATTCTGAAATCTGTAAATTTATTATTTTGTATTTCCTCCAATTTGGAAAAAATTGATTTGGCATAAATATGTTTTGAGACACTCTTTCCCCCCTCCTAGGACTCCAATGACATCACTGTGATACCTTTTTGCGTTATCTTCCATCTTGTGAAAATGGTTTATTTTTAATCTCTTTATCTATATTGTTCAAATTGGATAACTGCTATGGATTTGTCTTCAAGTTCATTGCCTCCTTATGCTGCCATTACCTTTCTGTTCTTGAAAATTTCTAGAGAATTTTTGTTATTTTTTTGACATCTATTTGCATGTTTAATGTTCTGCCTTAACATTCATTTCAAGGACGTCTACCAATACTTCTAAGTACCGTTAGAACAGTTACTTTACAGTTAGATGGAACATCTGCTCTATCTCAGTATTTGCTTCTTTTTTTCCCCCCTTTGAATACTTTGAAATGTTTCTGTTCCTTTATATGTCAAGTAATGTAGGATTTTACCCTGGACATATTGAAAACCATAACATGAGACTATCAATTTAGTCTAAATGTCACCTAAAGGAAATATTTATTGTTGTTTACATTTGAACAATCTACAACGAGGTATCACTTCAAACTTTCATCTTATTTAAGTAGAGGCTGAAATTTCTAAACTGTCTTTTGTGTATTGATAATTCTAATGGCAGTTCATTTTTCTAACTGTTTGTGGTCTTCCATTCTCTGTACCAACTAGCAGACAGTCTATAACCCAGCTGGTGGTCTAGTTCATAGTTCAATTTCAAAATCCATTGATAGCGATTTTTATGATCAGATTTATTCATGAGTAGTTTGTTAGTAAGTCTTCAAGTTCATATTATTGCTTTCTTGGGATTTTTTCTTATTTTCATCCCCTCAATACATGCCAGCTACCAGTGGCCCTTTTGGCTATTCAGCTAGAAAATTGGGTTTGATTATGCACTTCTAATACTGGAATCTACCTTTATTGCCAATGAAGAAGTAGAGAGAAGGGAAAACTGTGAGTAATTCGCCCACAATATTGGTCTTGTGTTTTCTCTGATCAGAGACAAAGATTTCCTTCCTGCAGAGTTTTAAGGCCTATTCAGTGCTACTGATTCCATCATTACCTACCTGTTTTGCTGCCTTTTGATTATTTGCATGAGTAGAAAAGACTGAGGCTGGGAGCAGTGGCTCACGCCTTTATTCCTAATATTTGGGAGCCCGAGGCAGGTGGATTGCCTGCGCTTCCAGGTCCAAGACTAGCCTGAGACAGACTTAGACCTCGTCTCTGAAAAAAAAAAAAAAGACTGGATAAAAAAACTAAAATACAACTGTGCATCTTCCCCCTTTCTCTGTTCCTTAGTGGCACTCTTATACAATTTTCGGATGAGATTAAAAAAAGAAATCTCTTTCTGTTCACAGGTGGTGCTCAATTTGGGGCTTGGGGATATATTTTATTCCAGTCAGTCCTGAGTCTAACGGAAGAAAAAAGAGAACAGGAAACTTACCACTGAAATAGCATTACTTTGTGTTTTCATCACTTAAATCAATCTGCTTGCTACTTTTTGGAGTATTTTCATACCTGTTCCGTGAATTCAGGGCTTTTAGTTACATTCCTTTGGAAAGCAGGGTTGCACACAATTAGTCCAGGATATCTGAAATCAGGATTATTTCTCTAATTTTAATACACATATTTCATATCCCTGAACAAAGATATTTTCCTTAGGTAATAGATAGGGTTTTTCTCTATGATTTAATCACTGTCTTTTATAATCTGAGACAATCTAGTACTGGCTTTTTCCCCCCTAAATCAGTACAGTCATGCATTGCTTAACAATAAGGAAATATTCTGAGAAATGTGTCACTAGGCAACTTCATTGTGTGACCATCCTGAGATGTACTTACACAAACCTAGGTGGTATAGTCCACCACCCACCTAGGCTATATGATATATAAGCTACAAGCCTGTATAACCTGTTACTATAATGAAAATTGTAGGCAGTTGTAACACAATGGTATTTGTGTGTCTAAACATATCTTAACAAAAGAAAAGTACAGTAAAATTATGGTATAAAAGGTGAAAAATGGAATACCCATATAGGGCACTTAGCATGAATGGAACTAAGGATGAAATTAGCTCTGGGTGAGTCAGAGAGTGAATAGTGAGTGAATGTGAATGCCTAGAAGTTCACTGTACAGTACAGTAGACTTCATAAATATTCTATGATTAGGCTACTCTAAATGTATTAAAACCATTTCTCTTCCTTCAATAATATTAACCTTAGCTTATTGTAACATTTTGATTTATAAACATTTGGTTTTCTTGACTGTTATATAATAACACTTAGCTTAAAACACAAATTCATTGCACAACTGTACAAAACTATTTTTTCTCTATGTCTTTATTCTAAAAGTTATTTTCCTATTTGTACATTTATTTATTTTTTACTCTTTACACTTTTTCTGTTAAAAATGAAGACACAAACACACACGTTAGCCTAAGCGTACACAGTGTCAGGGCCTTCCACTTCCATGTCTTAGCCCACTGGAAGGTCTTCAGGGATAAGAATGCACACGTATGTGTTATCTCCTAGGATAACAATATCTTCTTTTAGAATGCCCCCCTGAAAGATCTTTCTAAAGCTATTTTACAGTTAACTTTTTATGTAAGTAGAAGTGATACACTCTAAAGTAACAATGAAAAGTGTAGTAAATACATAAAGTAGCAATGCAGTCATTTATTATCATTAACAAATATTATGTGCGTAATTGTATGTGATAGATTTTTATACAAGTGCCAGTGGGTTGGTTTGTTTACACCAGCATTACCACAAATATGTGAGCAATGTGTTGCCCTACAATGTTATGATGGCTAGGACATCAGTAGGTGATAAAAATTTTTCAGCTTCATTATAACCTTATGAGACCACCTTATATTTGCATTCCTATGTTGATTGAAACATCATTATGTAGTGCATGGCTGTATTTGAAAAATAATTTAGAAATGACTCATTCTTTCATTTATTCAGCAAAATTCATTAATATAAATGTTCTGTTTAGGCAAATAGGATACAATTTGAATCTTAAAATAATTTCTATTTTTATAGACAAGAAACATAAGATGACACTCTCCTTTAGTATCAGAAAATCAACCAAAAAAATATAAAGTCTGACAATTAAGTTCATGAGCTCATCCTAGAAAAAGTGCTGCATACCTCATTGCTGAATATCACTATGGTCACCTTAGAAGTACTCCCCTTGGGAAGCCATGCACTGACAGTGGTGCCTACTCCACCCATCAAAGCAATTTTGGAACTCTATTTCTGGAACGGCCATCAAAACTGTTCTATTAACCTTGATATTTCATATGCCATCAAAATGTCTTTCTTTCAATATTTCCCTTACCTTTAGGTAAAGAAAAAAGTCACTGAGGGCCAGATCAAGAGAGTAAGTGATGGCAGGTACTGTTATATACAGGGCACTGCTATACAGGCCCTGGAGGGGCCAGATGAGCTGATATGTTGCTGTGTGCAGTTATTTATTCATGTACAAGGCCTTCTGTCATAGATAACGTTAGGAAACTGAATGCTACAAGGACCATGGTACCAGGCAAGGGCCCAGTACATGAAGTGAACTTTGTAATTCACTCAGTAAAGAAATGATTTCACTACTGATACATGTAGTCTAGAGTAAGAATACTTTGTAGATATAATTACTTTAAGATAGGGGAATTTGTGTAATTTTATAACGTATGAGGAGAAATCTGATGTATTCTATGATGATTAATAACATCGCTTTTACTGTGCGAGTATAATTGTAACAAAGAGAAACAGGACAATAGAACAGGTCTTCAAGGAGATATACTCACTGTTATCTGGTATTGCTGGCTTTTCTGTAAATGGATGTAGAATTGCTGATCTCTCATCTGCTTCTCTGTTGATTAGCTTGGGTGACCGGCAGACAGACTCCTTAGTCCAGCAACATGGGGAGGGTCTTTCAATACAGCCCCTCCCTGTGTTTATTTGTTTACTGGCTAAAAACACCCTCATAGACAGTGCCTTGTGAGCTGGTATGCTGTTGTGATGCATCAGCCATGAATTATTGGCCAAGATTTTCAGTTAAGACTTTTCTAACTATTTCTGTATCAATGTTTACCTGGTCTACTATGCTACTCACAGTCATCCAATGATTTTGACCCACAATTCAATGAATTTTTGCAATGTTTGTGTCAGCTCTGTTCATTACTGGCCACCCTGACCTCTCTTCATCTGTGATGATTTCTTTCCCCTCAGAAAAATGTTTAACCCATTTGTACACTGCCATTGTAGTCTTGGCATTATCCCCATAAACTTGGACTAACATGTCCCTGACTTCACTTCCATTCTTGACAAGCTTAACAAGAAAATTAATGTTTGTTCACTGCTCTAATTCAAGCTCTGATGTTCTTGCAATGGCACGCAAAAATATACAAGAACGATAATGAATGCCACTCAGCAAGACACTGCCACATATTGACATGAAGAAAACTGTTGAGTACTGATATCCCAAGATTAGAAAACCTTACTAAGTTGTCCATACAGCGCTGCCAACATAAGTACATGGTGGCAAGTTCACGAATTTCATTCTCAGATCTCATAGTTAAGTGTGATTTTTAAATCTTTTTACCCTGTAAGTAATTGATTCATAATGAGCAATTAATAAATGTTTATTTAGTTGAGAGATTATGCTAGTTAGTTCCTAAGGGTGAATTAAAAAATCAAGCATGTTTTTTAACGTAACAATTACATTACAAGAATGTATGAGTTACATTACATGTCAGAATACATTACAAGACTGTAATTCTATGTTTTACTCTTCCATTTGTTACCATTGCTGAATAACAAACCACTTCAAAACATTTTTACCTTAAAACTATTTTATTATTTTTATTTATTTTGTCTGTTAGGAATTTGAGCGGAGTGCAGCTGTCTTATGTTTCATTCACCATGTCTGAGGGTTCAATTGGGAAAAATCAAAAGGCTGGGAGTGACTTGAAGATAAGGCTGGAATCATCAAGATGTTTATTCACAAGCCTATTGGTTGAGTCTGGCTATCAGCAGCAATTTCAGAACCTACCACATTATCATATGCAATCTCCACCTGTATCCCAGGTTTCTTCAAAGCATGATAGCCTTGGGGTAGTAAGACTTCTCATATAGTGTGTGAGAGTTCTAAGAGTATCTCAGAACTTAATTTCCTTTTATTACTCATCCTCAGAAGTCATGTATTGTCATTTTACCATACCATATTTTTCAAAAATCAATCACAAGCTTGCCCATGTTCAAGGACTGTGGAAACAAGATTTTCCTCTCAAAATGTGAGGTGCCCAGATCACCCTCATCTGATGTGTAGATCAATGAGTTCTTGCTCATTGTGCAAAAGAATGTGAGTTTTTAGATACTCACATTAAAGATGTTAAACTATCTTTGGGAGATAAAATCTGCTGCACTTCCATAGAAGTATTACTTTTATTTGCAAACTTGCTACCCATGTTCTCAATGCATTCTTTCAACCAACAGACCTTGTAAGCTGATTTTTGAAGGATAAATAGTTGTTTGCACGGTATATAAAGGGAGGGGGGTGTTAAGGATTTCCAGAATGAGGTAAGAGTGTAGAAAATGGCATGAAAACATATGGCAATTTATCATCCTATTTGACCAACCACAAAGGGTTATAATTATTTGCATTTATTGTGCCATAAGTAAATAGGGGCAAGATGGATCTGGATAAGTTTTTGTTGACAAACCTGTAACAAGAAAACTATATGGACACCTAGAGTCTATTATTTACTTCACTTTTTTAACCTGGTGAGAAAGCATAACTGATTGACAACATCCTTCACTAATTTATTCAATAGAGAAATACTACACCAATTGCTTTTTCTAGCCCTCTGTACCCTTAAGAACTCTGTTACAGTTACAGCAAATATCACCTGTTATTATATTCTATCTCTCACTGACATGAATATGAGCTCCCAGAGCACAAGAACCTATATCTACAGAGTAAAAGACACATGTGAGCATTTGGATGATTAGTGAATGCAAAATA
This sequence comes from Galagoides demidoff, assembly GCA_963574575.1. Classification (NCBI taxonomy): domain Eukaryota; kingdom Metazoa; phylum Chordata; class Mammalia; order Primates; family Galagidae; genus Galagoides; species Galagoides demidoff. The sequence goes on from CAUYQV010054686.1 coordinate 21,974, forward strand.
CAATTTAAAAATTACAATATGGCCGGGTGTTGTGGCGAGCACCTGTGGTCCCAGCTACTTGGGAGGCGAAGGCAGGAGACTGGCTTGAGCCCAGGAGTTGGAGGTTGCTATGAGCTGTGATGCCATGGCACTCTACCCAGGGGGA
>CAUYQV010054687.1:0-11014 GCA_963574575.1 Galagoides demidoff
CTCCCCATATTCTTGGGCTAGAATTAAGTTGTATCTTTCATTTGAGAGCTATAAATTAGTTTCATAAAAGGGCTGTGTACATTGGATACTTTTTCTTCCATTCTTGTGATACTTTGCTAAGGAGAACATTTTCCATTTCCATCCATGTAAACATAAAGGAGGTAAAGTCTCCGTTTTTCTTTAGGGCTGCATAGTATTCCATGGTGTACATATACCACAATTTACACTTTTAATTTCTTATAAGAACTTTTCCTTTGCTTTCAAAACTTGATTAACTCGTGAAAAGTCCTTACTTTGGGGTCATCTAGGCTTTTGACATGCTTCCCTCACTAAGGTTGATCGTCTCTACCTTTTGATTTAAAATGAGTGGCATGCAGCTCTTTCTTTAACACTTAAGAGGCCCTGGCAGTGTTATTAATTGGTTTAACTTCAATATTAAGTTAAAGGGAGGAGGAAGGCCTGAGGAAAGGGAGAGAGATGGAGGACTGGACAATGGAACAGTCAGAACACACACACATTTATCAAGTGAATCTGCCACCTTCTGATGGCACTAGACATGGGGCCCTATACCAATCACAACCGTAAAACCAAAGGTCATTTGATTACAGATCACCATAACAGAAAAAATAATAATAAAAAACTTTGAAATATCTTAAGAAGACCAAAGTGTGACCTACAGACATGATATGAGCGTACGCTGTTGAAAAAATGGCCTTCATAGACTTGCTCATCTCACGGCTGCTATAAATCTTCACTTTGTAAAAATGTGATACCACAAAGCACAATAAACCCAATCAAATAAGTTTGGCCTGTAACTGAAATTTCACAGTTCATAGACATATGTTAGCGTCACTGTTTCTGTTCATCTTTCATGTCACTGGATTTCCTTATTTTGCCAGAGCTACTTAGATTTCAGACCTACTATTTCTTCTTTGGATTACTTTGACCCTTCATTATCTCTCAGAAAGAAAAGAGGGCATTTACGTTTGCACACGTCAGCAGTGGTAGCTCTGGAGAATCCTTTGTAATGGGGGCTGCTTTCAAGCGTAGATTTTTCTCATGGATGCTCTCCCTCGGTGAATCAATCTATCAGCCAAGGACATTGATTGAGCACCTTCGTTTACAAGGCACCAAGCGGGAGTTGCTTCCGAGAACAACGATGCATTATGTATCTGTCAGAAGCACACCACCCTATTTTACCCTCTCGGAGGGATATTAATGGAAAGTGGATTCCACGCCATCTCTGCATCTATTCACAGGAGCCTCATGATGTCCATAACTAGGGCTCAAGGTCATGCAGAATGAGAGTGACATCTTATGATACGTTTTCCACTGACATCTTATGTCACAATCAAAGAAATACATTAAATGGTCAGAGAGTACTTGCAAGTCACCAGCTCATGTAGTCCCTAGGATGTCCTCTCTGCATATTCTTGAGAGCTTGAGAGCAAAAACAATTTCTTTTTTTCAGGAGGTAATCTGATTATTGGCACTATCAATCTTCAGAACGCACGGTCAGCACTGACTTTCTACTTGGCCTTTCTCACTAGCCGGGCAAGGTAAGCACAATCATAGGCAAATTTCAAAGGTTCCCCTTGTTCAGTTTATGCTGAAGCTACAGGGGTTCTTCAGCAAGCTGCTGTCTCAGAGCCACTCGAGCGTATCATAATTTTCACCTCTCATTGCTGAGATCCTCTGATTAAGACTTGACAAGGAGACTTTGACCTTCAATCCACTGGTGAGGAAATATGTGTTTGCATTTATTTTCAAAATGCTGAAGTAGAGATCGAGTTGACAGCAGCCATCAACCTTGAGGAAGTTCTGGGATCTTGTTACCAGGAAAAATGTGAATTCTTACGACGACAACTCATGAAGTACAGTCACGCATTGCTTGACAGTGGGGATATAGTCCCAGGAACGTGTCGTTAGGTGATTTTGTTCTTGTGCAAACATCGCAGAGTGTCCTGACCCAAACCTGGACGGTGTAGCCGTGTTTGGGCCCCCAGGCCGATGTGGCCGAGCCTGCTGCTTCTAGGCTACGAAGCAGCGTGCATAGTGTAGGCAGTTGTAACACGGTGCTGAGTATTCATGTATCCAAACACAGAAAAAGTACAGTGACAAATTTATAGGACTGGAAGTTGCTCTGGGTGACTCAGTGAGTGAGACGAGTGAATGTGAAGACCGAGGACATCGCCGCGCCCTACTGTAGCCTCTGTAAATACTGGACACTCAGGCTACGCTAAATTCACAAAAATATTTTTCTTCCTTCAATAATAAATAACCTTAGCTTACCGTTAATGTTTGTACTTTATAAACTTTTAAATTTCTTTTAACTTTTTTTTTTTTTTTTTTGAGATGGAGCCTCAAGCTATTCCCCTGGGTAGAGTGCCATGGCATCACAGCTCATAGCCACCTCCAACTCCTGGGCTCAAGGGAGTCTCCTGCCTCCGCCTCTCAAGTAGCTGGGACCACAGGCGCCCGCCACAACGCCTGGCCATTTTTTGGTTGCAGCCGTCATTGTTGTTTGGCGGGCCTAGGCTGGGGATTTGAACCCACCAACTTAGGTGTATGTGGTTGGCGCCTTAGCCGATTGAGCCACAGGCGCTGAGCCCCCTCAGGTAGATTCTAACGTACATGTAGCAGTGCTACTCGTGGGACAGCCTTGCCTTTCATTCCAGGCAGGAGAGAGAAGAGGGAACAAGTTCTGCCACCTGGGTGGGGGCCGTGAACTTCACTCCTAGCCTGACCCTACAGAGAATTGTCTCCATTTCTGCTCTAGTCTCCTGCTAAGGTCCTGGGGAGCAGAGTGAGATCATGTCTGAAAAGTGAACAGAACTTCTTGGAGCAAAAAGCTATAACTCCAAGGCCTACCTGTGCCATTAGCTGTCTCTAGTTTCTAATCCCGATTCAAGGACCAGATTGAGTTTATCTTTTAAAAGAACTGGTCAGCCCTTGAATCAAAGAGCTGACTCCTCTTATTCTCCTCTTCGGGGTTTTCAAATGGTGATGAGAGCCCCTAATGCCATGGCAACGGGAGCGGGGCGGGGGGAACCTAACCCAGAAATGTGGGGTAGGAAAGAGCCCGGGGAGCTGGCAGCATCCAAGGGACGAGAGAATCGTCCTCCTGAAGGCTCGCCTCATCTTGACACTGCTTACTCCAGCTAGGATTTTAAGGAGTGGAAACATCGGCTCTGCCGCTGCGCTGCCTATTGGCTGTGTGACAGCTGGCAAACTACTCACCCTCTCTGAGCCTGTGTTGCAGGCTTGTCATATGGTTATGTCAGAGGATGAATATGTGGGAGGGCTTGGCAGGAGTTAGATGCTCAACAAAGAAAACTCATTCCGGCCTGTTTTTTTTTTTTTTTTTTTTTTTGAGACAGAGCTTCAACCTGATGCCCTGGGTAGAGTGTCGTGGCATCACAGCTCATAGCAACCTCCAACTGCTAGGCTGAAGCGAGTCTCCTGCTCTGCCTCCCAGGTAGCTGGGATTACAGGCCCCCACTACACTGCCCAGCTATTTTTTGGTTGCAGCCCTCATTGTTGTTTGGCGGGCTGGATTCGAACCCGCCAACTTAGTTGTATGTGGCTGGTGCCTTAGCCGCTTGAGCCACAGGCGCTGAGCCTGTTTTTTTGTTTCTTTTTTAAAACACCGGACGGGTTATGTGCTGACGTTCATAACAGGGTTTGAGGGAGGCACATCTCACTCAATGGTGTGAAACCCAGTCACCATGCTTTTGAACCACAGAAGGACCTGGCTGGTTGTAAGCGTTGGGTTTCTTATCTCTTGCTCCAAGTTTGCCACTGGCGGCCTCTGATGATGAGATGTGTCCCTTGGGAAGAGAGTGAGCGAGAACGGATGTCCATCTGTCAGAATCACTCAGCTCTGGGAAGATCCAGGGAAAACCTGCCTGAAATTTTCCTTGCATATGTGGTTCGTCTCTGCTCAAGATATGATGATGATGGAGGGCAGAGGAAATCGATAAGCTGAAAACCAGAAAGGAGAAAACCTGGATTCCTACGGCTCCCAGAGAGACCCCGAGCCAGTCACATCTACTCAGTGGCTTTGGACTTCTGTCCCGGGAATTTAAAAAGGCTCAAAGTTCTTTTTAAAGAGCACATATTCAAGTTCGGGCAAGGTTTCCTCTGCAAAGTATCTTTCTACTCAGCTCCCTGTGGACCGAAATCACACAGCAGGGCCGCCGCCTCTGGAGTTTGTGCACTGGGCCAATGTGATCTCTGGATGAATCACCAAGGGCATCATGCTCAGGGGAGGCTGGGACAGCAGACACCTGCGTGTGGGTGACGGGAGGGGAGAGAAAGGAAAGCCACGGCTGTGAGGCCTCTGTACAGCTTCTACCTTCTTGTATTTTGCCAAAGGCCCAGGCATTGGTCACCTACCAACAAAGTCTCCGTGCACCGGGAGAAAATGAGAGAAGGACTCAGGAGCTCACTGTGTACCCTTGGGAAGGCTGCTCCATCTCATGGGGTTCCAAAGTCTGTGTCTGTAAATTAAGAGTGCTGGACTCTTTCTGCTCTAAAAGTCTGATGATGGGTCCATGTGGGAGGATGCTGCCCAGGAGTACCGGGGGCAATAGCCAGGAGCTCTGGGATGCAGCCTTCAGAGTCTGCTTAGGGGGAAGGCCATGGTCATGGCCGAACCCAGGTTCCCTGTGTCTCTCTTATAAGCCGTGGATGAGAGAAAGGGCTGAGGAAGGACTCCTACAGGAAGTGATGGTGGTGTAGGGGCCGGAACCCTATCATTTCCCCGTGTAGCATTATTTTATTATTTTAATAAATGTGTATTGCCCACCTATGGCATATCCATACTACACACTTAGTCACGGTGTACAAAACACACATGTAAAGCACATACCCTAGTTCAGGAGACCATGAAATAAATGGAAAACTCCTGTGTTAATAGCATTTTATTACATGATAAGGACTATGGGAGACACAGATTCAGGGTTCTTTTTTTAATTTTTACTTTTACATATACATGTGTTTATTAGGTTTCCACTATTTGCCTTCACAAAATTAAAAAGGCTTAAAATTTAACAACAATAACAATATTTAACATAAGGACTAGAAACAAAAACCTTGTAAAGAATGAATGAAGATAAATACCTTCAGAAAAGAAATCAGACGATTGCTGCCACAAAGTATTAAGCAGTAATAATGATAGTAATGCACAGAAAGTAACATTCACATTGTCAAATAAGAGTATGTCTATTATAGAATGCTTTGACTCTGAGCAGATTCAGGGTTTTGACTATGGGTTTTTTAAATTTTTTTTTGAGACAGAGTCTCAAGCTGTTGCCCTGGGTAGAATGGCATCACAGCTCACAGCAACCTCCAACTCCTGGGCTTAAGTGATTCTCTTGCCTCAGCCTCCCAAGTAGCTGGGACTACAGGCACCTGCCACAATTCCCAGCTATTTTTTGGTTGTGGTTGTCATTGTTGTTTGGCAGGCTTGGGGCGGATTCGAACCCACGAGCTCTGGTGTATGTGGCTGGCACATTAGCCGCTTGAGCTACAGGCTCTGAGCCTGACTTTGGGGTTTTAATGGTGGGTGGTGGTAATCGTAAATAAAATGAGTGACTTTCGAACAAGACAAGAAAGACCTTGGCTGGCCTAGGGGAGAACACAGGCCTTGTTTAGAATATAACTGTACGGTAATATCCACAAAGTGCCGTTTAATGATGCTATTCATTACTGCCACTTGTTTGTTAATAATTAATAAATGAATCATCTGTTCATTTGTTCCCCTTTTCATAAAGGCTTAAAGAGGGAAAAGTTAGGAAGCCAAGGAGACACAAAATTTGCACAAAGTATCCCTTTTCTTACGGATCTTCATGTGTCTGCTCTTATTTCTTCCACGGTCATCTGAGATTTTTCCAGGGTTGTTCTGTTCCCTCCAGCTCCTCTCTGGTGCTCCCGTTTCAGTCCGATGCCGGCTGGCAGAGTGGACCCGCCAAGGCCTGCAGCAGTCAGCTCACGGGCTGAGGCGGGGGTGCGGGGGTGTCGTGTGTCTTTGGTAGTCCCAGGGTTGGGGCGTTGGGAAGAGGAGGAGGGAGGAGGCGGGAGGCGGGAGGCTCAGGTCCCCTTCCTGACTGGGCAACCTAGGGGACGGTCACCCAACAGCAGGCTTCAGCGTCCTCAGATTAGAAAAAAGTCGTAATGTTAACCATGATACCAGCTCAGGGTTGTTGTGAGAGTTGAGGAATAATAAGAATAAAAGGTATTCCAAGTTTTGGAAAAAAATGCCATAATAGAGCTGGATGCAGGGCAGGAAGTCCTGTGCTCCGTTCAGAGGGCTAGACAGGAAGAGACGCGCCCTGCGGCCTCAGGGACATTGTGTGTCCATAGCAGTGAGAGACAGGCGCGCTGTTCCTTCACCTCTGTGCTTTGCAGACCATGGACCAACCCGCCAACCCCTTCTCTGCCCTGGGCCGGAGTAATGTACATGTAACTGACTGGGATAGACTAAGCTTCCTGTTAATGATTGGACCGAAAAGATACAGTCCAAGGACATGTGTTCATGTGGGGCGGGGCTTTTGTTTCACTTATGCGATCGGTGACCTGACAGGCCAGGTAGCCCCCAGGATGCTGGGCCTGGTGCACAAGGTGGAGGCACAGGGGGCGGGGCCAGGATACCTGGGGGCGTGGTCAGGACGCCAGGGGCGTGGCAGGAGCTGAGGGCGGGGCCAGGATACGGGGGGGCCTGGATGTCCCGGTGTTGCCTCGATGCTCTGTGAGGCATACGCTTCCCCCTTGAAAGGCCTTTCTCATTAATGATCCTTATAGATATTGCCATTCCTGCAGCCCCTTATTTGGTGAATGAGGTGCATTTTTTAAAACATTCTATTGACCAGAACAATTTTATTTAAGCATGTGGGTCATTGTCTTTGTTTGTGAGCTGTCTGTGCTTTGTACCCATTTTCTATTGCTTTATTTATATTTTGCATTGATCTGTTGGGGCCCTTATCACCTTGTGAATAATACCCCTTTATTGGCTTCCTGTCAGTAGCTTTTCCAGTTGGTGGTTTGTCTCAATTTTGTTTATAGTATTTTTTACAACTTTATTGGGGGCATAATCAGTGTACAATAACCACACGTATTATGTTTCACTGTATGAGTTTCGGAATATGTATACACTATGAAACCATCATCACGATCAGAATAACATATATTTTCATCTTCCTCCAAAGAGTCCTTGACCCCCTTGGGAACCCATCCCTTTCTCTACCCTTATCCTCAGGCAAGCACCCATCTCCTTTCTGCTGCTACAAATTAGTTTACATTTTCCAGAATTTTAAATAAAAGAATTGTAAAGGATGTATCCTTTTTTTCTCCTACTTCTTTCGCTCAGCCTAATAATATTTTGTGGTTGTTGTGTGTATCAGTAGTGTGTTTTTTGTTGCTGAGCAGAATTCCCTTGTATGACTATGCCGGTTTGTTTGCCCATTCACCTACTGATGGACATTTGGGTTGTCCCCAGTTTGTGGCTATTAAAAATTGAGCTTTACGAAATGGAGTGTCTTTGAAGATTTGTGCGTAAGTCTTTGGATGTCAAGTAGGATTCTGGCACGTAGAGAGGAAAGCATATTGCAAGGAGAAGGAGTTCGTGGCCTCAGAGAGGTAAAGACCAGGTTACGGACAGGAGACAGTGTGGCAGCGGGCTGGGGAGCTGGGATATTGGGTATAAATTTGCAGAGCAAACGAAGAAGAAAGAGCAGGTTAGATCCTATCTCACAGAGCTTTGGCTGTTATGCTTAGGACTTGTTTTTTTTTTGATATGTAATAGTGAGCCATGGCATTTTTCTTTTCTAAGGTGGCAAAGAACTATAAAATCCCAACGTTGGCTTGATGCCTGTAGCACAGTGGTTATGGCGCTAGCCACATACACTGAGGCTGCTGGGTTCAAACCCAGCCCGGGGCCAGTTAAACAACGATGACATCTGCAACAAAAAATATACGGGTGTTGTGGTGGGCACCTGTAGTCTCAGCTACTTGAGAGGCTGAGGCAAGAGAATTGCTTAAGCTCAAGAGTTGGAGGTTGCTGTGAGCTGGGACACTACAGCACTCTGCTGAGGGTGACAACATGAGACTCTGTCTCAAATAAAAGAACCCCAACTTGGTTCACATTAGTATCCCTTCAATCCATATTTACTGAATAGCTAAACCAGTTTGCTTTTGACATTTACACTGGGAAACATTCACACAAGCCGGAAGCCAGGAGCTGCCAGTGGCAGAGTTCAAGGTACTGGGGACAGGAAGCTCCTCTCTCCCCCATTTGCATAATTTTGCACATCATGAACTTGGACTAGTGTGCACGGCCCCCTCCCCCAGGTATCCCTAATACAGTGGAGTGTATGCATTCCAACAGAATTCATTTGTAAAATGCAAAAAATAGATTTCTGGTAGGTAAATGCTAGCTCTTTACTAACTTGCAATAAAAATCAGAGATGTGTTACTGTAGAAAAATATCACATTCTAAGTCACATGGGCCAATCTGAAGGGACTAGGAAAGAGAGTCGCCTGGGACCCCAGTGTGTAGTCAGCCTCCCTCTGCTGAAGGACGCCGCCAGCTAGAGACAACCAGAAAAATCACTGCGCACGATCACATTCTCACCTTCGCCATTCGCTAAGCCCAGCTAGAAGCCGGAGCTCAGGGGGCCTTTGGATATGGTCCATACTCGCAGGAAATGATATGGACAAGGGTGAGACCACACCTGGGAGGTGCATGAACTCAAAGCTCCTGTCGCATTTGCACCTGCCCATACTAATCCATTCTGCATCCTTCACTAGCTTCATACTTCAAGGTCACCCTGGCCCTCTGACTTCTGGTTATATGTGGCCAGTGGGAGGCACCCGGAGCAGGAGGGCTGGCAGGATACTTATTCCCCTGCCTTCCCCCTTGCTGTGCCCTATGCTAAAGGACCAAGGGCCACAACTACGGTTAGGAAGCACCTCCCCATGCAGTGACTTTCTCCCTGTGGCTCTGCTAGGCCTGGGGCACTGCACCATCCCTTGCTAGTTTCTCCTAATCCTGCTGCTGCCTTTATGAATAATCTCTCATTACACGCCTTGAATCATTGTCATCTATTCCCTGCCAGGACTCTGACTGCTTGTGTTATGCAGAGACTAGATCCTTCCTTGCAAGAAAGGAGAGGCCAGGCCATATTTTATTTTATTATTTTTGAGACAGAGTCATTGGTGTCACAGCTCACAGCAACCTCAAACTCTTGGGCTCAAGTAGTCCTCTTGCCTCAGCCTCCCAAGTAGCTGGGACTCCAAGTGCCCACCACGACTCTGGGCTATTCTTTTTTTTTTTTTTTTAACCCAGAGATGGGGTGGCTTTCTTGCTCAGGCAGGTCCTGAACACCTGGGCTCAAGCAGTCCACTCTCCTCTGCCTCCCAGAGAGCTAGGATTACAGGCATGAGCCACCGCGCCAGGCATGGGCCATATTTTGGAGTAAGATTTGTTATTACAGGTTCTTTTCCCATCATCCCAGCCGATAAATATGTAGGTTGTGTTTTAGCTACATTGGTTGAAGAGCAGAGCATAGGAAAAGTGGGTCAGTGGTTTCTTCCCTGTTCTAAATTATCTTCTGACAGTTGGCTCCATCCCTAATTCCCGGTCCACTTTTCTTAATTAGGCTGCCGAAATATTCTTTGCTGTAGAAGTTTTGTTCTTTTCAGAGCCCATCAGCTTGCTCCCCGCCCCCACCCCATCCAGGTTCTCCACATCAGTCCTTGCCTGGTCTGGGTTGTCTTCTCAGCCCCCTGGTAGAATTGCACAGCAGAAAAACTTTTCTTGTGATCCTTGTCTTTTTCCCAAGGGTTAGGAAGAGGCAAATGTCATTTTCATATGAGGGAGCTTTTAGTCCTTATGAGGGCAGGCACCTAATTACACAAAATATTAACTCTGAAAAGAAAAGGGACATTTGAACATAAAAAGGAGTGTAAACTAAGAGTTAAGTTTATTTATTCAGCAAACACTTATTGAACACATATTGTTCTAAATATCAGGGAGTGCATTGTGCCAATTCCAGCCTCACGGTATTAGGCTGGTATTAATTGGCTTATTAATGCATTAGCAAACCTGCTATCTAATTAAGTAATTAATTAGTGACTGTTTAGCACAAGTAGTGCAGATTTATTGGGGTTAATGCTGAGGAACACTGGCCTATTGATGGAGTTTATTTGGAATCCTGCTACAGTTGCATCAACAATCTAGCATGTTAGGAGTCCACATGTGTCCTGTCTAGGAGGACAGGAATGGCAGGGAGAGAAGCCAGTCTTCAAAGCTTGGCTGTGCAACTCGCTATCTGTGATCATCTCTCTCTGAGTTAAGTTCTTTTTTTTTACATCGTGCACCTCCTCTGTCAGACTATATGCACCTCTAGGGCATCTCTGTATCTCTCCTGGTGCCCCAGGTGTTTTGTTGGTGACTATTGAAAAATGTAACATAGTTGCTATTGCTCATCGGATGCTTATTGCCTGCTAGGTGGCGCTGTTCAGACCCTTGATGTGGGAACTACTTTAAAAAGTAGGAACTGCTGGACATGGTGGTGCGAGCCTGTATTCCTAGCTACTGGGGAGGCTGAGACAGGAGGATTGCTTGAGTCCAGGAGTTCTGGGCTGTAGTGCGCTATGCTGATTGGGTGTCCACACTAAGTTCAGCATCAATATAGTGACCTCTGGGAAGCAGGGGGCCACCAGGTTACCTAAGGTGGGTGAACCGGCCCAGGTCGGAAACAGAGCAGGTCAAAACTCCCATGCTGATCAGTAGTGGGATTGGACCTGTGAATAGCCACTGCACTCCAGCCTGGGCAACATAGCAAGACCCCATCTCTTAAAAAAAAAAGTAGGAACTACTATTATCCCAGTTTCACAGTTGAGAGAATGGAAGGGGAGAGAATGTTAAATAGATTGACTAAGGGTATAGAGATAGAAGAAGCAGAGTCAGGATTCGAACTCTGGAGCCTGCATGTTCACTACTGGACCCTGC
>CAUYQV010054690.1:0-28130 GCA_963574575.1 Galagoides demidoff
CTGTGGTCCCAGCTACTTGGGAGGCGGAGGCAGGAGACTCGCTTGAGCCCAGGAGTTGGAGGTTGCTATGAGCTGTGATGCCACAGCACTCTACCCAGGGGGATAGCTTGAGGCTCCGTCTCAAAAAAAAAAAAAAAAAAAGGTCAACAGGGAGCTTGGGGAGAGGTCCCATCTAGGGTCGTCATATGTAAACATACAGGACACCTAGTTATGTTTGAATTTGAGATAAATAATAATTACATGTTTTTAGTGTGTTCCCCACACATTTACAACATACTCATACTAAAAAAATATTTATTGCTTATCTGAAATTTAAATTGAACTGGGTGGCCTGTATCTTATGTGGCAACCATAATCCCATTACGTGGAAAAGGACTCCCTGTGTCATGTCCTCCCTCACGTTCCATTCATGCCTCCCGTCACCCTAGGCCAAAATCTGGGACAGCAGAGAGCTGCATGGCGCTGCTCCTACCTCTATTCCAGCTTCAGCAGGACAAGAAAGTCAAGACCAATTCATGAACCACTTGCAAGACCATACTGGGTGGTCAGATGTGGTTTTTTGAAGGTGGTAGAGAGACATGGAAATAAAGTCCCCTGTCATACACCCATCTTGGTGCCCTCCCCCATCAGCAAGTAAAAAGGGTCAGAAAAAGTCTTTTTATGTTGAAGCTGCTCCCTGACATGAATGGTAACAGATTGGCCCCTCTGCTCATGTCGTGAACAGTGAGTGAGCAAAGGTGCCAGGCCTGACACAGGACGGGGCATCTCCCGCTGCAATCCCAGGCTCTGACATGAACTTCTGGCTTCTAGCACTTCATCCTACCACGGGCTTTGGACTGTAAGATTTCCTTTTTGTTTGGAGCCCCTGCTTCCTCTCCACTTCCTCCTCTTCATGGGTGGGCAGCCCCTGGTTTCAGATCAAAAGAACCCCAAAATTCACATGGCATTTTACATTGAACCCATAGCCAAACCACTGACTTCAGAGGATTCCTAAGTGCATCACTGGGCAGAACTCCCCAGCCTTCACCCCTCAGCAGACCACGTCCCAGAACCCTGGACAAAGGCTTCTCTGCCTTCAGTCTGAGGAACAGACGGACTCGGGAACCCGGCACTGCTGGGGTGCTGTCAGGACCCCAGAAGAAATTAGAGCAGCAACAGCTGCAGTCTGGAGCACTGCCCACTGAGCACTTGAACATAACCATTTAAGACTTGCTCCAAGCTGACCTTCCCTCACCACAGATGCAGAACAAGCCAGGTCCCCAAGGGACACTGCACGGCACCTGTGCTTCCCTCACCTGGGCCCACCTCGGTTGTATTTATTTATTTTGGGAATGATGTATTCAAGGTCTGTCTCCCCACACTGGACCGTGAGCTAGGCTGGGGGGAGAGGACGACCCTATCAGTCAACTTCACTGCTGTGTCCTAAGGCCCAGCACCTGGCACAGACTTGGCGCTCAATAAATGTTTTTGGGATGGGGGCTAGGAGGGAAAGAAGGAGGAGGACCATGAGAGCAGGTGCCTTGCTCAGCATCAGGCACAGACACGGTGGACGCTCAAGGAAGGTCTGTTGAAGAAACAAGGGTTCCCTCTGTCCCTGACCATAAAATTGTTTCCTATAATTTCACCAACCAACCACAGTCAGGAAATGCAAAATTTTGTTCATTTATTGTTTCTCTTCCTTCCCCTGCCCCTGGGACTAGGGAGGGATATCCATTCTTGGTGTCTGCTGTTTTACTAAGTTGTCTCAGTGAAAGTTTTTTCTTCTTTAAAAAAAGAGGGGGGAAAATTGGCAAAATCAGGCTCATTTCCATTTTACAGATGAGGAAAACCATGCTCGATAATACAGATAACACTTTGCTGCATAAAACCATCTCTAAAAGTGCAGAAAAGTCAGCAGCCCAAACACACTTCACATGGACAGACAGAGAGCAAGAACGGAGGCTGCCTGCAGACAGCTCAGCATGTAACAAGCTTGGGCTCTTTTTTTTTTTTTGCAGTTTTTGGCTAGGGCTGGGTTTGAACCCGCCACCTCCAGCATATGGGGCCAGCACCCTACTCTTTGAGCCACAGGCACCACCCAAGCTTGGCCTCTTTAGACAGATTTTGGTTCAAATTCCAGCACCACTACTTACGAGCTGCATAAACAAGATCAAGTTAGTTCACCTCTCTATGCCCCAGTTTTCCCATCTGTAAAGTGGGAGTGTTAGAGGAAGCAGTGAGATCTATGTAAATGAGTCAATGCCCAGCAACCTTGGACCACTGTAATCACGAGGCTGCTGAGAGGCCATACAGGATTGTGATGAGGCTTTGGCACACACTCTCAGCTGTGCTCTGAATGAGCCATGCAGTCACAGATAAGCCACAAGCTCTCAGAGTCTCAGCTTCCTCCCCTGATGATGGTGGTAATCGCAGCCTTCATTGCTGGGAGGATAGTAAGGGTCCAGCCCACAGCCTGGCCTGTCTACACCCCTGCCCAGCCCCAGTGGGAGCCCTGCCTGTTCCCTTTCAGATGTCCCAGCCTTCACTCGGCTTCTGCCTCCCCACCCACCCCTCTCCACCCTTTCTGGAGCTTGTTTCTCCCTCCTTTCTACACCTCTGCTCCCAGATACCAGGTTCCCAGGGTGGGTGCTCTGGCTGTACCTGCAAAGGGCAAAGAATCCCAGCCTTCTCCTCCCAGGGCCTCTATGGCTCCTAGAGTCCCCAACAGTGAGATAGACAGGCTGAGGTGGCCTCCAGGTCCTCTCAGGCACCGTCCACAACGCTTGGTTGAACCCAAAGCCACCTATCTCCCTACAGGATCTCTCCTGACCCCTGAACCACAATGGAGTCCATAGCCACTGACTGATTCCTTTTCAGGACACCCTGGGCCCTCAGGGGCTGCCCCTGCCATCAGCACACACACCTTAAGTTGCATTTTGTCAACATTTCAACAGCCCTGCAGAAGGAAATGATGAAGGTGAAGTTGGTTTTGGAGCCCAGCCCCATTTACAACCTCAAGGTCCCAGAGCCATGTGACCTCTCAGAGCCCTGGCTGGTCCAGCAGGGTTCAGAGCTGGGCAGAGATGACATAGGTCTTACACACCAGTGCCATCTGTCCAAGCAGACGGCCCCTCTCTGGCCAGACAAGACCCACCACCAGGGTGGGCCTGGCTGCCTATCAAACAGCACAAATTCCTCAAGGCCACATGACAACTGAGCTGAGACCAAGCAAGCTGACCAGACCAAAAAAGAGTATTATTCTAAGTGAGGAAACAGCATGTGCAAAGGCCCTGGGGCAGTCATGCGCTCCATCCATTCTGGAAACTGAAAGTAGCTCCTGGTGACAGAGAGAAGAGAGGTAGGTGAAAGTGTATAGGAGCAAAATGTGCAGGGCCACAGGGGTACAAACACTTCATGGGGGTGTCAGACCATAACCCCCACAGATGCCCTGGAGGCACTAACCACACAGGCCCAGAGCCTTCTCACAAGTGGGGTTTGTCCCCCACCTTGGCTGCACTCTGCACTCTCACTTGCCAGAATGTTCCCCTCCTTCCTCTCCTCTCCTCATCCTCATGCTTCACACCCTCTTCCTCTCTCTCTCCTCTGTCACATGTACCCCCACCCAAAGAAGAAGGGGTCAGCAAGGCCCCTGCCCAGCCCACTGGATAGCCTGGACCCTCGGAGCCAGGATGTGTGGCCAGCTTCCATGGCCAGCCTGGAGGCTTCTTTCAAAGAGCGCTGGGTGTGAAGGGCCTCTCCTCCTGCTGTCTGAGCCACCCTCCTCCCAGCAGGCCGTGGACTTCCTGCAGTGGTCGCTGTGGGGGTGGGCAGGCCTGGCTTTCATCAAACAAGGCCCAGCCTGAAGGCCACAAGCTGATGCGGAGGAGGAAGGGGGTCGGAGAAGGGGGTGGAATTCTCCAGATTTTCTCCCAGCCTCCAAAGGGCCTCTAGAGAGGTGGTTATATAAGATTTCATTTTTTAAATCGTGGAAAGGAAAATTTTGAAAATATTAAGAAGTGCTACATAGGGCAAAAAAGGGGGCAGATACCGTGCACATGGATGGGGTACATCCTTCACCAAGGAACCCCCTCTGCTCTGTGTGACCAGGGGCTGGACATCGGGCGCAGCCACATCCCCAAGCCAAGCTCGGTGCCAGGCAGGAGGAGGTGCTCAACAAAATCTGCAGATTTAATGAATGAAATTGAGGAGAAGGGAGCCGGGAGAAGGAGAAACAGGCCAGGACTGGGGGTGAGAGAAGGGAGTCTGGGAGAGGAGACAGGAGGGTGGCTCCTGCCGCAGAGAGGGCTGGGGGGGCCTCAAGAATCAGGAAAAGTGCTGAGTAAAAACCGTCTTTGAAAAGGCCCCAGATTATTCATCTGAGTCCTCATCTCACTCAATTTCAGTTCAAGCGGCTGCAAATATTTGAAATGAGTAATTTCTCCTGATGAAGAGAGTCTGATTTTGATTCTGCCTAATTTATTTCAAGATTTAGGGGAGCACCCAGAGGGAGGGGGGGCTGGGTCTGTCGTCAGGCAGCTCCCTGGCTGCCCCTGCTGTCTCCTGGTCCTGCCCACCCTGCACGTCCAGGTGGAGGGGGAGGAGAACCGGCTGTGCACCTGGGCCCAGAGAAGGGCCTACCTGGACTGCATGAAGCCTCCAGGCCCGGGGAGCGGAGGCGCCATCAGGGCTCAATTTAGAGCCAGGCAGCCATGAGCTTGTACCAGATCCAGGCCACTGCGGCCTCCCTCAGGTCTCCAGGCCTCCAGGCCACTATGTCACAGCCACCAGCCCTGCCTAGTCTCTCCCTTCCTCCCAGGCAAATCCTGAACCTGTGTCGCTTACCCTCCTCTCCTCTACTCACTCGGCCGACATGGCCCGGGACCCTGACACCTCCTCCTTACTCAACCAGGTACCAGGCAGTCGTGTTCCTTCTATGGGCTTAAGCCCAATGTCACCTTCTCTGTGAAGACTTCCCTGTCCTCACAGGAGGCAGGGCATCTGGGGTCCCTGTCCCCCAGAGTCCTTGTCCTCTTTTCAATCACCATCTGGGAGCCCCGATTTTCCCAGCAGAGCATGGGCTGGGACAGTTCTGGAACCTGTGCGTTCTCAGCACTCAGCACAAGGCCTGGCCCACGGTGTGCCAGAGACACATCTGGGGCAAGAATTAATCACACGTGCACAGACAAAGTGGCACATGTATAAGTGAACACACCAAGGGACCAGCCACACACTGCACAGCCCACCAGGACCACACAGAGGACCCAGCACCGTGTCTGGGCCTGGGGAAGCCACGGGGCCCCGGGAGAGATCAGTCCTCTGCACCTCAAGAGCCTACCCACCCAGGCTTGGCCCCAGGACACAGACTGCTCAACTAGGTGGAGGCAAGAGTGTGGCTGACACGGGGCTATCTGTGCCCACTGGGAAAAGGCCATGCCAATGCCACACGGCAGGGACTCACTCAGCACTTGCAGAAGAAGGGCAGGAGGCAGCGGGCTAGAAGGAACCCTCTGGCCCTCGCACTCTAAGAAGGAGCTGGCTCCACCGACACTGTTCAGGCTTCCGGAGCACCTGTCAGGCCTTCTGTCATAGCCATCCCAGGAAACCAAGACCCTGACACCAGAATCACGGCACCAGCCGTAACTGTGCCAGGGCCTTTTTCACATCCTTTAAGCCATCAGTTCACCACCCTTGTGACTCCTTTTCACAGATGGGAAAACTGAGGTGTAAAGAAGCAAAAGGACAGGTCCCAGTCATGCTCCCAAGAAATGATCCCGAAAGGAATGGGATGAGCACTGGAACAGCAGCCTGGGAGCCTGGGTCCAAGCTGGTCTGTCACTGGGTAGGGCCCGGGCTCCAGAAGGCTCCAGGCCTCTCAGGTCCACCTGACTCCTGTCCCCAGCAGTGACTTGCTCTCAGGATCAAGCAACATCCCAGAGAGACCTGGGGAAGAGAGGGATGGGGACAGAGATGGGAGTGCCCAGCTGAGGGACTGCAGAGGGCAGTGGCCCTAGAGGCATTGCCTGGAGCCAGTAGGAGTGCCCAGGCAGTGTTCTTGTTCCCCTGGCCTCCAGTAAAGGACAGGATGGTGTGTGACTCGGGGGGTGGTCAGCAGCAGGGCAGCTGGTGATGGAGAACCCACGTGTTCTCCTATGGGGGACAGTGAGAGTTGGGTTCACTTCAGAGGCCACCAGCCTGGCAGCTGGGCCTGGGCTGGGTGTGTCAGGTTGAGCAAGGGCAGGCCCTGCCCTGAGATTCACAGTGGGCCAGGTGAGGTCTGCACTGCACCCAGCCTTGGGAGGAGACATACCTCCACGGGGATCCACCAGCTTCCGGAAGGATGGGCCCTGGCCTGCAGAGGCCACTTGAAGGCTGCCACCCACCCTCCAAGCGAGGGCCAAGCTGGGTTAGATGCCAAGGGAAGGAAAGGTTTGAGCTGGGTGACTGAGTGGGTTCCCATCACCACCACCTCTCAGATGTCAGGCTGAATAGGAGGATAATTGGGGACTGGGGGTAGTACCTGCCCACAGACGCTCTTATTCCTTTGGTTTGGTCCCAGGCCCAAGAATCTGCATTTGACCAGCTGCTGCCCAGGCAACTCTGACACTACGTAGGTGTGGCAGGGGTCACTGCACTATTGGGTGTGGGGCCAGCCCTGGAGCCTGACAGATGTGGGGATGAGTCCCACCTTGCCCCTTCCCTGCCACGTGGCTTTTGCCAGTCACCTTCCTGCGGGTGTGGGAGAGGCAGGTAAGCACTGGAGTTAGGTCAGACCACCCAGGCTTCTACCGCACCTCTGCCCTCACTGCCTGTGTGACCTCTCTCGGGTTAACTAGCCTCTCTGTGCCAGTTTCCCCCTCTGCACAGGTACCCCCACGAGTGTTATGAAAGCCTCATGTTGCCCAGCACTTTCCAGACACTCAGGGGGTGGTGGCCTTGTTCACACACTCTTGACTTCTCCATGATCTCCTCACCCCTGCCCTCACCCCCAGAGCAGCCAGAGGGACCCTGCAGAGCCCATCAGGCCATGCCCTGACTGACAGCCTCCAGTGGCGTCCAGTGGCCATGCTCATTTCCACCCATTGCCCTCCCTCCTGCCAAGAGCTCTTGGGCTTTGCCTCCTCCTCATCTTTCAGGTCTCAGTCCAAACATTGGTACCTATTGGGTACTGACTTTCTAGTAAAAACAATATGTATTTAATGATGGTTACTTGTATGTGTATAAATGATAGTTGCAGCAAGGGACAGAAGCGAAGAGGTTTCCCTTTCTTTATGGCTTTTTATTATTCTGGGTTTTGAGCCACTGAATGTACAAGATGGACAAAAAAGGTGTATAAGTAAATGGATGGATGCATCTTTTAAAGTCACCCTTGTGGAGAGGCCCTCCCCAGGCAACCTTACTAAACTGCCAGTCTCCATCACCCTGCGCCCCTACTTGCTTTATCATTATCCGTAAAACCATCACTCACTGCCAGCATGTTAAGTGTGTGTTTGATGGAGTGTTGTGTGTCCCTCCCATTGGAATATTACCCTAGTGAGTGAAGGGTTGCATGTCCCTAAGCCTGAGTCAGAGAGCCCGCCAGAGGTGCTTAATTGGTATCACAGGAAGAGAGAGAATAACCACAGAGCCGCTCCCACCTGCCCCACTGTGTGCACCTCCAGGCCCTGTCCAGGACTTATTTGATTAGACGTTGTATCCAGAATTGAGCCTGGCACACCACAGGTACTCAATAAATGTTTGAATGTTTGCCAAATGAATAAAAGAATGAATGTCTAAAGCCCTTTGAGCAGATGGACACCACACCTTCCTTCCAAGGGGACAAAGTTGGAGGTTTTTTTAAACAGGGTATTGTTCTGATGCCCAGGCAGGGTGCAGTGCGGGTGTCATAGCTCACCGCAACCTCAGACTCCTAGGCTCAAGTGATCCTCCTGCCTCAGACTCCAGAGTAGCTGGGACTACAGACTATAGGTGTATGCCCCCACGCCTGGCTAATTTTTTAAATTTTTGGTAGAGATGGGGGTCTCACTATATTTCCCAGGGTGGTCTTGAACTTCTGGCCTCAAGCAATACTCCCACCTCAGCCTGACAAAGTTCCAGGGTTACAAGCATGAGCCACCATGCCTGGCCTGTCTTCCCATCTTCTGGAACTAGGATGCTATTGCCCCATTTCACAACCGAGGCAGCTGAGGCCAGAGAATCACCTGCTCAGGACCACACAGTGAATATGTCCAAAGCCAAGAGCCACGCCCAGCCTCCCATCTGTGCTCCTGTCCCTACACTGCCCCAGGCCAGTCACTTCACCCCTGAGCCTCAGTTTCCCTATCTGTAAAATGAGAGATATGGATGCTCATTTTCAAGTCTATTGTGAACATTTAATCACAGAAGGGTATGACCCCAGCAGGGGCTCGGCAAACATTCTTCTACCACCGCCAGCCCCTCACAGTGACAGCAGCCTCGTTCTGGTGCCACTTCCTCGGTTTCCTCATGTGAGCGGGATGAGGATGGTGGGGGAGGATGAAGGCAGGAAGCACCGACTGGGGATGCTGGGGGGACCTGCAGAGACATAGTCACCAGAAGGGGCTGGGGACTCCAGAGCAGCAGCAGGGCCCCCCAGCCGGAATCCTGCACCACCCCCTGCCCCGGCAGCATGGCAGCCTTTGCCATCCGCCCCAGCAGGGCCAGTGAGGAGCTGGCAAAGGAGGGGTGGGGGAAGAGAGAAAGGCAGCCCCCATCTTTTGTTTTTTCCTCCCAATGTTGTTGTTTTATTTTTGTTTTGTTTTGTTTTTTCCTTCATTCCAGCCACCCCATGGTCTCATCCGGGGCCTCCTGCCTCCTCCCACCTCCTCGCTGGTGGCTGTCACACGACAGACATTTTTAGTGGTGACAGCTGGCCTTGTGGAACTCAGCTCGAGTACGGGAATGGTTTTTAAAAAAAGAGCGAGCCAAGCCACCGCCACTTTAAATAGCAATGCAGCGGGAGGAGAGGCAGGGAACGTGTGCAGCGGGCGGGCGAAGCTGGGCTCCCATGCGCTCTGAGGCTTTGGCTGAGGAAGGCCCGAGCCACGAGGACTCCAGAGCTCACCTCTGTCACCAACTGAGAGAGAAACCGAGGGCAAAGAGGACAGATGTCACACCCAAGATCATGCTTGGGGGTGGCAGGGCAGGGACTCACACCCAGGTGTGTGCATCTCCAAAACCAACAACCACCCCGTGCCAAACCCTGGCCTCCCAAGGCCAGCCTTGACCTTACAGAACAGAGGCTGACCAGGAGCCCATGCTCCCAGATGGGGCACCCGGAAGGTAGAGGCCCCCAGGGCCTGGAATGTGCCAAGTCCTCCTTAGAGGAGCTAGTTAACATTTGCAAAGAAACCACAGACCTGGATTAGTATTCCAAGGGGTCCCCAAAATCCCCAGACCTTCACATTTGTAGTTGCAAGATCTGCTGGGACACAATAACACTGTAAGGGAGAAACAAAAGATGGGGGGCTTTCCCCCTATTCTCACTGGGAGCCTGCTTGACACCTGTCCAGCCCTCAAACACCAGGTCCTGTCTCTTCTATCCCCACAACATCCCCCCTGGTAGCTTGGACTTCACCATAGCAGGAATCAGCACATGTGACAAATCAGGGCTGTCCTTTAATCCTCAGAGACCTGGTTGTGATGTGTTTACCAGCTCCCCACCACCCTGGTCCCATACCTCTTGTTTAATCCTTACAACACCCTGGGAGGTGGACTTTTTATGATCTGCCCTGCCATCGCTTTACGGGGAGACTAAGAAAAGTGAATACGCTTTCTCCAGGTCACACAGCAGTAAATGTGGGATCCAGAATTTTGCTACTAGTAATCTCCAGCCCTGCCCCAGAGAACCACCCTGCATCAGGCCAAAGAAGGAGCCTATTTCATTGTGAGGGAGATTCCAAAACTAACCAGGAGTAGGACACTCCCCATCACTAGGATTCAAGCAGAAGTCGAGCGATCTCCAGAGATGGGGAGGATGGCAGGGTTCCTTCACAGGGTGGGGATGAAACAGAGGGACTTTAGGGTCTCAGCGCTGAGAGGTTGCAGTTCTATGATCCACACCCCAGGCTATATTTTTGTAGGTAACACAGTGTGTGTTTCAAGGCTTAGAAAAGAAAAAATCGCCCTAATGAGTTAAATGGATGTGTCAGCACATCATATCAGACATTGAGAAGGATTTATGCTTTCTTTTTACATGGGAAAAGCTTTGGTTAATAATAATAACTAATATATTATAGAATTACTACATGCTGAACTCTGACACAGATACTTTAATATATGAAATATATATTGCAAAACATATGATCTCATTTAATCCTCAAACAATCCTGGGTGGGGAGTGACTCTTATTCTCCATGTGGATCGGTCAGGTTTCAGCTACGATAAGGCTGTGTAACAAACAACTCTAAGGATCCAGTGGCTTGCCACATTTATTTCCATCTCTTATAGGTCTGCAGGTTAACCAGAGTAGGACTAGCTTCATTCTGAGGTTTGGTTCAATTTAGTTCAGGCCATGGGTCAGATTTAGGCTGGCCCTACCAGTCTCTCCTCTAGAACCATCAGCCACCTGAGACATGTGACCTGTGGCATATGGCAGAAGCTCAAGCCACCCGGCCATATTCCAAGCCTGCGCCTTTGTCTCATCCACTAATATCCCATGTCACATGGCTAGGCCCACACTCCCGTGGAATGGAAAACAGACTCTGCCTCCTCCAGTGGGAGCTCCTGCAAAGTCACGCAGCAAGGCACATGGATGTATCATTCCATTCCAGGAGGAAATGAAAATTTGAGAATAATATCCAATCCACCCCCAAGAGGTTTCACAGATGAGAATCCAGGGCCTCGCACAAGGGCACAAGTGGCCCAAAGTCACACAGCTGCTTAGTCTGATTCTAACTGGGGTTTAGACCCAGGTTGTCTGACATTCTAGCTGCCCCTCCCCCACATGTTGCCAGTACCTGGTTACTTAATAGGTGCTCAATAAAGTATCAGAGCATTATTAAATGGACACCTCATTTTGTAGTTTGTTGCATGTCAATTATGCCTCAATAACACTGTTAAATTATTTTTTTAAAGAAAACTTAAAGGAAAAAAATGATTGACTTAATAAATGAAATGTTGGTACCTGGTGCAAGACTTGATTCTGAAGATCAGCAGAGGGTGGGAGGTCAGCACCCACGGGGCAGCAGCAGACTCACAGGACCTGCCTAAGGGGCTGGGTTATGAAGATGGGGTGCCAGGCCTGCCCGAGGGGGCTTCCCCTGGAAAGCAGGCCAAGCAGGGCTTGTTTTTCTCAGGCACCAAAGGCTGAGAGCCACATGCAGGGCCAGTGTGGAGAGGAGCAGCTGAAGAGAGGGAGAGAAGCCTTACCACTTGCTGGGACCTGCACCAAAAGTCCCTCACTCTGAGGCAGAGGGTGATGTACACAAACCAATCAGGTGTACAGGAGCGGGGAGAGTCAAGGCTGCGGCCCAAGGTCAGTTCCCCCAAGGCATCTGCCCTTTCACCTCCCGGACTACAGAAGTGGCCAGTGGTGGAAACAGTGCTGGTCTGGTCTGCAGCACTTTCCAGCCCTTTGCTTTGTGACCCAGAACTCAAATCACGTGTTGCCTGGGAAACTTAGCTTCCTCCTTGGTTAAAAAGAAGGGAGGTGATGTCAAGAGAAAGAATCGGGCAATCGCCCCAGCCTTCCCAAGTCCCAAAGCCTACTGCCCAGTACTAAATGAGGTGGAG
This sequence comes from Galagoides demidoff, assembly GCA_963574575.1. Taxonomy (NCBI): domain Eukaryota; kingdom Metazoa; phylum Chordata; class Mammalia; order Primates; family Galagidae; genus Galagoides; species Galagoides demidoff. The sequence continues at coordinate 11,728 of CAUYQV010054690.1, forward strand.
TTTCTCTCCAGGGATAGTCCAGCTAGCAGACGAAGATGGAGCTCTCCCCAGCTTGGTCTCCACCACACAGCCCCTAAGGGATGAATAGGCCCGGGTGCTGACCGGCAATGGCCTCCCAATGCAGGAGAACACATCCCGCTGCCTATGGCATCTCTCACCAAATCTGCAAACCTGAATCCATTGCGCCTCTACAGTCAAATGCCAATTTACAGGAAATACTGGGAGCAGACAAACAGGCCAAACACCACCATGGGGGCCAACGTCAGCAAGATGCAGGCTGAGGGTGCTTCCATGACAGATGCTAGGGAAAAGCGTGGGGCTGGGGGATCCTATTTGAGAAGAGATTTAAAGACTTAATCAATTTCAACACATGGCCTTATTAGATCCTGGTCCAAATGAAAATGTTGACATATGAGTATGCATTTTATATTTGTTACATAATGCCCAGTTACATATCAAACATATACACATTATTATACATTTGATGTATATTATACAAATGCATTAAATACTATATTTAACAGATATACGTTTACATATTAAATACAAACTAGGAACATTGGAAATTTGAAGGTACTGACTGTGTGCATTTTACAGGCATAAAACTATGTATAAAATATATTTACACTTGACAAATGTGATGATATTGATTCGGTTTTCTTTAGGTTTTATAGCTATGTGTGAAGTTTGAAAGCCTCTTATATCTTAGAGCTACACACTGAAGTATTTCCCAGTGAAACAATACGATGGCTGGGATTTTGCTCAAAGTCAGTAGGGGGGGAGAGAGGGTGGGACAGAATGAGATCAGAGTGACCGACCACACAGGGCTCACTATACCATTCTCTCCATTTTTGGTAAAGGCTTGAATTTTTCCCTAATGAGAAGTTAAAGCTAAGTAGCTCCTGTGATACAAAGTTTAGAAAGGGTTTGTTGGCTCGGCACCTGTGGCTCAAGTGGCTAAGGCGCCAGCCACATACACATAAGGTGGCGGGTTCGAATCCAGCCCAGACCCGCCAAACAACAATGATGGCTGCAACCAAAAAATAGCCGGGCATTGTGGTGGGCGCCTGTGGTCCCAGCTACTTGGGAGGTGGAGGCAGGAGACTCGCTTGAGCCCAGGAGTTGGAGGTTGCTGTGAGCTGCGATACCATGGCACTCTACTCAGGGGGAAAGCTTGAGGCCCTGTCTCAAAAAAAAAAAAAGAAAGGGTTTGATTTTTTATATTTTTATTGTGACAAAATACACACCACACAAAATTAACCATCTTAACATTTTTAAGAGTCATTAAAGCATATTCACACTGAGTGCGACCTTTGTCACCATCCCTCTCCAGAACTCTTTCATCCTGTAAAAAGGAGACTCTGTCCCCAGTAATCAATAACCCTCTGTCCCCCTTCTCCCCATCCCTCTTCTACTGTCCGTCCCTGTGAATTTGGCTACTTTAAGTACATCACCGTATTCCACTTATCAAAGTGTCCTCCAGCTTCATCCGTGTGGTCGCCTTGGTCAGAATCTCCTTTCTTTTTAAGGCTGAGTAATATCCCACGTGTAGCTAGACCACATTTGCTTATCCAGTTACCCACCAGTGGACACATGGGCTGCTTTGCCCTCCTGGCTGTTGTAATACTGCTGCTATGAACACAGGTGTCCAAATATGTTTTTTTTAAAGTTTCTCTAAGCGGATGATAACGATGACCACATCCTTTCCAAATCAGAAGTGGGAACTCAAGGCCTGACGCTTCTGCCTGTGTTGACTCATGAAACAGTGAAAGTGTACTGAGCACCCGCTGTGTGCCAGGCTATGCACAAGAAGGACACACCCCTGGCCTAGTGGAGTGTCTACGCCTTGGGGGCCTGACAGGTCACTAAGTCTTCAGAGCATGAAGACAGGACTTGGGGTCAGACCTGCCTGGCAGGGTGACAAGCTGGAAGGGGGCGGTGTTTGCTGAGGTATAACAAGTACCCCAAGCAAAAGGCAACCACAGGTCCATTCCAAGGATCCCCATCAGCTTTCCTGTCCTGCACCCACCCCAAATGTCACCTTCTCATCCCCTCTATTCCTCCCTTCCTGTGGCCCTTCTCTGAGCCTTAAAATTGTCAGTAACGCCCAACCCAGTAAGACTCAGGGAGTCACCTTCATCTTAATAGGATATTAACCTGCAGGCCAACTTTGGAGGTGAGCTAGGGTTCTCGCTTCAGCAGCACACATACTAAAACTGGAGGTGAGCTAGGTCTCTGTTTGTCTTCATTTTTCTAACCAGCCCAGGAAATGAGGATGGTTCTAGAAATGGTGATCTCTTCTCTTCGGAACCAGGGAAGCTGGGCAGTGCCTTCTGCCCACTCCAGGAGCCCCTGCACACCAAGGCTGAGCTGGCCCCAGGGAGACACAGGCAGCCAAGTCCTGCTTTCTGCTCCCAAGGAGTTGGAGAGCCAGAAGCATGCCTGATGATGTTACAGCAAGGAAAGTGCTGTGATGGGGAAGGGGAGGTATAGAAAGGTCCAAGACCCACTCTCTGGAAGGAGGGATACCTGCACCGACTCGTGGAGAGTGACAGAGAAGTACGGGGTTAGGGGTACCTCCAGGGACTCAGAGAGGAGGATGGCCATGGTGAAGTAAGAGCCTGGGCACACAGAAGGAGCTGAGAGGGGTCCAGGGCCTGTAGGGAAAGAGGGAGGGTCTGGGTTTTACCCAAGGGCAAGAGGGAGCCATTGACGACTGCTGAGCAACAGAGAGACCTGGGTACATGTTCCCTCTGAAGATCCATCATTCTGGCTGCTGTGAAGAAGACAGGAAAGTGGAGGAGGACCAGAGGAGGCCATGGGGTGGAAGTATTCTGCAGCCAATCATGGGAGCCTGCCTGCAGGGCAAGCCTCTCTTTCCCTCCATCCCCAACACTGGAAACTCCAGAAAGCTCCAGGGATTCCTCAGCCTCCACCCAACCTCCTCTGTGGTCAGGAAAACACAGCTAAAGCTGTAGAGCTGCAAAAGGAGATAGGGGGTCTCAAGGTCCTACCCAACCAGTGAGGTCAAGGTCAGACAGACTGGCGGGGCCAATCGGTATTCACAAAACCTTGAGAAGGCTATCACCAATGTAGGTCTCAGTTTTCTCACCTGCAAAATGGAGAGAAAGCTTGTGATTACCTCTGGGGAGGTGGAGAGGATGAACGAGAAAACAAATATCAAGTGTGCTCCGTTCTTCATTATCCAGAGTATTAGTGCGTGGGCATCACTACTGCCTACATCCCAATGCCTCCACCCCAGGTGGCAGGGCTCAAACATTCCTGGTCTTTTCTACCTTTTCCTTCTTTTCTGAAAGGTCCCCTCCCTGATCCTCAACCAGTAAAATTCTGCCTTTCCAAAGGTTGCCTCCTCCACAAAGCCTACCTAGATTACCCTTCCCCAATACACAGGGACTGATACCCACAGCCAGCAGGGTCCCTCTCTGCAGCAGCTCCTAGTGTCCCATGTTCTAAAAACCTTGTATCACCTGTCACCTCCCCCTTTAAACTAAGGCTGGAGCCAAGTCCCAGCAAGGGGGCTGCCATGGAGCAGGTGTTCAGTAAATAAGGGATGGATAGTGGACAGGTGGACAGAAGAATATGTGAAATAAGCTTTAGAACTAGTTCCAAGTACAGAAACCCAACTCAAACTGCCCTAAGCCAAAAGGGGCTGACGTTGTCAGGCGAGGCTGGATCCAGGTTTCTTTTTCTCTCTCTCCTTTTCTCAGCTCTGCTCTCTGCCGTGTCGCTCCCTCTTGCTCAGGCTGTCCTCATGGTTGACCCTGGCAACTCTGCCCATACATCCTGCCAGCCTAGACTCTCCAGCAGAGACTTCATATCCCCTTCATTTGCACACAAGTCCCAGGACTGGGTCTCATTGGCCTGCCTGGATCACATGACTGCCCCTCAGCAAGTTCCCTGGCCAGGAGGATGGAAGGCCCTGATTGTCCAGGCTGGGATAGCACACTTGTTCCTAAAGGAGGACAGGGAACCCCTGCACTACAGAGTATGAGTTAGAGACAACAATCATTAGAGTCATTTAGACGGCAATAAAAAAATTTCAATAGCAGTTACCTCCTCTTCTTTGCCACCCAATAACAACAAAAATAACAACTACCATGCGCTGAACATTATGCATAGCATATACACCCGGGGAGGAGGTGGGTGTCATCACCATTTTACCGACAAGAACTCAAGGATCAGAGAAGGGTCATCACTGATGGGACATCATTGATGTCTTCCACAGTAAGGAGTGCAGCTGGGACCAGCAGAGCATTCCTGGTTGACCCTAGGGCCATGTGCTGGCCACTCCACTGCTGCTTGTCCCCTGGAGCCCATCATCATGCTGCAGGGACTGCTTAGAAACTCATATTCCCAGGCCCCTTCTGGGACTCTTTGTATCAGGATCTCAGAGTGGGAGAGACCCAGGTATTTGCATTTAACCAGCCTCCCAAGAGCTTCTGATACAGCCAGACCAGTGGGCATCTGGGAAAACCATTTGGTTTCCAGAGTATCAACCCTGAAATCCAATCAAAGGGGCAGGGCACCAGATAAAGATGATGTCCAGTCTTTAGAAACCCAAGCCTCCCAGTATGAACGGGATCCCTGAGGAACAAATGCCCCCCCTCATCCTTCCCTGTCCCCTGCCAGCCCACAAACTTATAATTTATAGAGATATTCAAGCTTGGCACCTATAGCTAAGTGGTTAGGGCGCCAGCCACATATACTGAGACTGGCTGAGTTGAACCCAGCCTGGGCCAGCTAAACAACAATGACAACTGCAACAAAAAAATAGCCAGGCAGGCTCGGCGCCTGTGGCTCAAGTGGCTAAGGCGCCAGCCACATACACCTAAGGTGGCGGGTTCGAATCCAGCCCGGACCCACCTAACAACAATGACGGCTGCAACCAAAAAATAGCCAGGTGTTGTGGCAGGCACCTGTGGTCCCAGCTACTTGGGAGGCTGGGGCAGGAGACTCACTTGAGCCCAGGAGTTGGAGGTTGCTGTGATCTGTGAAGCCAAGGCACTCTACCCAGGGGGATAGCTTAAGGCTCTGTCTCAAAAAAAAAAAAAAAATAGCCGGGCATTGTGGCAGGCGCCTGTAGTCCCAGCTACTTGGTACGCTAAAGCAAGAGAATCGCTTAAGCCCAAGAGTTGGAGGTTGTTGTGAGCTGTGATACCATAGCCCTCTACCAAGGGCAACACAGTGAGACTCTGTCTCAAAAAAAAAAAGAAATTTATAGATATTCAGTCCTCTTCCCTGTTCAAGCACACAAGCGTGCAGTTCCCATCAGGGTGGGGGGTGGGGGATCTCCAGTCAACAATTTCTGTGTTCCACTCTTTTCATGAAGAAGAGGCCCCAAGCCTCAAGAGTTATTTTTTCCTACCATCTGAATTGCATTTGTGAAGGGCTAATTGATTTGCTTCCCCATTTTTTATTAATCAAAGACAAACCCCAACTGAGCCAGGCCTCTGATCTGGGGGATGAGGCCATACTAAGATGATGCCATCCCCACCCAGGGCATAGACACCCAACGTTTCCAGTGGGGTCAGGGAGCTTCTTTTCTGCTGGTTTTTTTCAAGTGTCTGGAACACTCCAGAGAATTATAGGAGCCCAGAGTGCAGGGGAGGAAGCCTGGGTTCCAGACAGGGAGGACAGAGGTATTACCTGGGGACGAGGAGGCTGAGAACCACTGGCCAAAGTTGCTGTGGAAGCAAAAGCCCAGGTGCTGCTAGCATTGAGTCCTGGGCCTCTGTCTTTGGATGTGACCAGAGCCAGAGAGTTTGTCCGCAGGGTCTCATGGCCGTCAGTGCTAGAGCAGGGACAACCAGAGCAGCCAACCCCATGAGGGCTCACTTTCCAACAGCAGAGCTCCAGCCAGGATTGCCCCCACCCCCAGACAACTCACTGCAGACCCCCAACATCTGGCCTAAATCCTTTCTGCTTCTGCCACATCTGGGCTGATGGGGTGTGAAAATGACCCTCCCCTGTTTCTCATGGTGGGTTCCTGACAGCTGAAGAGTCTGGGGGAGGAAAACACTTTTCTTGGATCTCACACAGAAGCTCACTCAGCAGAAATTTGTGAGGGTCTCAGTTTCTCCTCCCATTCCCCGCCTCCCTACCTGGCTCCTGGGACAGCCCCAGGACAGCACTGTGCCAGCTCTGACTACAACCCTGCCTGAGAAGCCTCCTACCCCTTAGCACAAGCCAAGACCTAGGAAGCATGACCCTTGGCCTGCGTCCAGGCTCCTGGTTGAGCTGGGGCCACTCTGCCAGCGAGTCCATTGTGCACACTGGATTTGGGGATCTGACAGACACTCCTGCCATGGCTCCCAGGTGCTTGGATGATCCCCTACTCCCCTCACCACCTCTCCCGCTGGCCCCTCCCTCACTCTCCACCTTCCAGCCCCCAGTTTCCCTTCCCCAAAGCCCAGCTCCCTCGGGCCATGAGCCCTCCTTCACACTGAGTCTTCCTTCATCCGGTTCCCCCGCCCTGGAACACCCTTCCCTGCTCCTGAGATGGCTAACCCAGGCCCAGAGTGCGTGTCACCGTCCCCTGGAAAGCTGGCCTCAGTCAGACCCCGTGCCACCTCCCATCTCCGCTGGGGGCGTCTGGAGGGTGACTGATGGTTGAATGTCTGTGATCCCCTCCCCCACCCCACTCCGACTTTAAGCAATGTATCCAAAGGGTTCCACACATAGTTGGCAGTCACTGCTTGGCCAAAATAGACTGGAAAGCTTTCACCGAGATCAAGGGTTTTAAACCGCCCGGGGTGATGTTTGCAAGAGGAAGGTGGAGGAGCGAAGGGTGGGGCGGGAGCCCTGCCCTGCCCCTTAAAGGGTCCCCGAGTTCGGGACAGAGCTGTCCGGCGTCGTGAGAGTTCATGCCAAGGGCCTGAGGCGGATGGGGATCCTTCAGGAGAGCGGACCCTGAGTCCCAGCGGACCCCGCTGGCACCCAGCTCATCCCTGCGGGCGGCGCCTGGCCACAGGACTGAACTACAGCTCCCAGGATGCATCGCGGCGCGATGCCCGGGCGGAGCGAGAGCCGGTGGTCCCGCGGCCTTCTGGGGACTGAAGTTCTCTCGGGAGAACGGCATGGTCGCGGGGAGTGGGGAGCGTCTGGGTGCTCCCCAGGGAAACCCGAGCCTCCTTGGCGGTCGGCCGGGAGCGGCTCGGTGTGCTGGCCGCCTGCGGCCCGTCCGTGGCTCCTTTCGTTCCAGCAGCTGCCTCTCCCAATGGCAAGAACAGTTAACACCCACTACTCTATTTAGTAAGCACCTACTACGTGCTGGCCTCTGGGCTGCTCCCTTCGAGGACAAAGGTAAAGACACACATGGTTCTCGCCTTTGCCGGGCACACAGTCCAGGCAAGGAGACAGACATGGGACGTTTAATTGCACAAAACTATAATTACTTGTGATGGGTTGGTTCAAAGGAATACAACAGCAGGGGCATACAGGCAAGGTAATTTTCTGAGCCAAAGGCACACAGAGAGTAGACAATGGAATGAAATCTTTGAATTGCGAAGGGTGAATTTGATGGATAGGTTGGGAAAACCCAGAACTTTCCCTACCAACCCCTTCATTATCCCTATGAAGAAATTGTCCCAGAGAGATGAGGGCTTTGCCCAAAGTGGAACCACAAATCAGAGCAAGTTGGTCCAAGGAGGCAGGCCTAGATGTTAAAACCCCCAAGGACAGACCCCAGGTCTTAGGTGTCTTCTGACACTGTACACACACACACACACTCATACTCATACCCCTTCCACCTAGCCTTGCTTATGATGTGTCTAAGGAAGAGTTCCCAAGGCAACGACACCCAATGCCCAATGTCTTCCCTCATGAAAAAGCATGAGTCAAGCCCTGGAAAATTGCATGCTCCCCTAACATGGCAGAAAAATAGGATTCATTACATAGGACCTCCAAGACCCTTGAATCATCCCTAAGAGAATGGCCTCTTTGCCCTAAACAGACAGGTGGTGATGCCAGGGCCAATGTGGGCATCTCTCCAGGTATAATGGTAGGGGTGGTATCAGAGCCCCCAGGGTGAGCTCTGCCCTTCCTTACTCCAGCCAAGGTGCGCGTTTCTCTGCACCTGTTTCCCCATCGATGAAAGAAAGTCATAGTACACCCAGCTCATGGGGTAGATCTAGCAGAAAAACCAAAGATGATGGATGTGCTGGGCATTTTACAAGCAGAAGAGGTGCCAATGTGAGTCACTTTCCATTTTGTGCCCTGATGCGACAATGTGGGACAGCCAGGAACCATCTGTGGATGACTGGTGGGTGCCAACCAGGGCACAGGATGCCAAGGAAGAAGGTTTGAGATACAGGAGAGAGATCCCAGGGGCTGGAGACCCTTTAAGGAATTGTGACTTCATATGAGCCCTCCATACTCCCCAGTCAAGTGACTGAAGTAACATGGAATGTGCCATCCTTGGCAACATGTCACAGGTGCTCAGTTTAAATAGCGGAGCGTCAGTGCAAATACGACCATATCACCCCTCCTGAAAGCCATTCTGACTCCCTCTGGCCCTCCAGATGAAGTCCACACTCCTTAGCCTGATCCCTCCCCACTCCTGGGCTTTCTGTCCCCAGAATTCGCCAAGATCTTCCCCACTAGGGGCCTTGCAGGCCTTTGGCCAACACTCTGGATTGGCAACCCAACAGGCATTCCAAGCCCTTCTCCCTTTCCTTCCTCTGCTATGGAGAGCACATTTGAAACGTCCATTCTCCAACCCTCCGTTACAGTTCAAGGTGGCCATGTAACCCAGTTCTAGCCAAAAAGGTAGAATAAAAGTCCCCAGGGAGAAACTCCCTTTCTGAATAAAGAGATGGAGCCATTAAGGGAAAGACCTTTCCACCCTTTGCTCCTCTCTCCTCTTCCTTTTGGAACATGGACACAAGCCCTGGAGAGGTGCAGCAGCCATGTTGTGACCATGAGGCAGCAAATGCTAGCATAAGGCCCCCACACTGAGGAGAACGAAAAGGAAGATAGGAAGAGCCAGGGTGTCTGGGGGCTTCCTTAAGCCAACACACCAGTCCCTGACTATCAGCCCCAGCTTATTATGGCTAAGTCAAAAGCCCCTTTAAGCCATTGTAGTAGTTTCTCCATTTGCAGTGAATGTAATGCTAACAGTGCACAGCCCTACATGAGGAGCCCCTGCTAAACTTGCATCCTATAGCTCTGCAACCACTACACCAGCTGCATTTGGTTCTTTGATCACATTTAATTCATTCCTGCCTCAGGGCCTTTGCACTACCCAAGCTCCTTGTGGCTAGCTCCTTATCATTCAGGCCTCAGTTGGAATGGCACCTCCTCAGAAAGGCCTTTCCTATCCACATCCTTATATGTGTCCCTGACAACCTATCAGGGCCTCTCTAGGCACCTCTGCCCTCCTCTACTCCTCTTTCCTCATTTCTCCATCCACCCAGCGCACTGAACAAGAGCATGCGTGCTTCTGTATCCCCAGTGCGTGGCATGTAGTAGGTACTCCATAAAGGTCTGTGGAATTAATTAATCAATGTATTAATTAATGCCACTCTTTCTGCCTGGCGCTCGCTCACTCTCTGCCTGGGAGCTGGAAATTCCCACTCTTCCCTTAGAGCCACAGCTTCCAGGAAGGGCTTCCTGCCACTCCTGGGCCTGGGCTGGGACAGCTCTGCTTCCGGCACCATGACTTTAGGTGTCTCTCCTCCTCTGCCCTTTCACAAGTATAATTGCAGGGTGGTTGATGTCTTCATCTGCTAGATGTCATCTCCCCCTCCAGGCCATAGCCTCCAAAGGACAGGGACTGCCTTCTTTGTTCCCTGGCCAGTGCCCGGCACAGGTTGATGTGTTTGTTGAATGAGTGAATGACAGGAGCTGCTTACAGTCTAGACAATCTCAGTCTAGAGGGCAGGAGCCACCCAAGTCCCATCCCTCTCTAATCCCTCCACCTCTCCCACCCCCCACTACCAACAAAACTAAACCTAAGCAGCGCGTCCCACCCAGTTCAGATCTGCTTTGCTCTGAACAAAGGGGCAGCTGGTGCTTCTGCCCAGACAGACGCCTGCATCAGCAGCACCGCACACAGCCAGCCTCACTGCACAGCCCAAGGGTCTCAGGGGGCTGTTTCTTCACAAGATCCTGCCCCCTTCCCACCACCCATCTTCCTGATTCACCCTCTCCCCCAAATAGCGGTGCACACCCTCAGCCCTCATGTGGAATTTTTCGTCTTCAAAGCACTTTATAAGCATTAGCTCATTAGCAGAGCAGCCCCTTGACACCAGGAGGCTGCTCCCTGGGTGTCTTCTGAGTCATAGCACCAGAGTTTACCGACAAAAACAAGTTTTTCCCATAGAGCGGATGTGGCGCCACAGCCAAGATCACTGTCTCGGAAAAAAGGAAGAAGGAAAGAGAGAAACCCTGCCTCTGGCGAGCACCAGCCAAGCACTGGGCCCCACGTCTGCTCCGAGCGCTGGGAGCACAGTGGGGTGCCAGGCTCAGGGCAGGGGCCAGGGGCCACTGAGCCTTCCCCCAGGGATGACATGTTGGAGCAAAGCTCCGACACCCAGCATCTCTTCCTGCATCTTTCCCCCACCCACATCTGGCTTTCCACCACTGGGAAGATGCCTCTGCCCCAAACATGGCCGTAAGCTCAGCGAGGGGCATAACCATTTGCTGCTTCATAAAGTGGATAGAGCTTGGTTACTTTGGGATTGAACAGACCTGAGTTTAGATCCCAGCTCTGCCCCTCACAAGCTCTGGGACTTGGGCAAATGACAGCTCTGTTTCCTCATCTGTGGAATGGGGACATGTTGGCACAGCCTTCCTCAGTGTTGTTTGTGGGCATCTGGGGGTGACACAGGGAAAACCCCGGCACCTGGGAGTCAGCGACATTGTCCACAAAGGGGGAAGCCCCCAATCTGTCCGATTCTCAGGGTCACAGAGGGACTCCCAATTCAGAGGCAGGGCACAAATCCCAGTGAAGGGGACAGAGTTCTGTGCATTCCTGAGGCCCCCTGCAAAAGGGGCAGGAGGGCTGTAGCCACCCTGCCCCACGCCCCACATCATCACATCCACTAAGAAGGCATTTAGTGGAGATCCAGACTCAAAGCTTCACGTAAAACAAAGCAAAAGCTAGACTGATTCACCACGCTGGAAATGCTGCCATCCTAACTCATCCCCTGAGTCCCATTAAATGTTGAATGGTCCCCCACTGTGTACCAGGCACCATGCTGGCCACAGGACACTACCTCTGGATATGGTAAGAGAGAGCTGGGGCTCCCTCCAGGGCACATTCCAGCAACTTCCTACTTTGTACTACAGCAAGAAACATTCAAATGTACATGCTGGCCAGGCGTGGCCCTTCAGGGTAAGAACACCACTGGCCAGGTGTGGCCCCTGAGGGTAAGAATACTGCTGGCCAGCCAGGTGTCTGTTTCACCCTTAGCTTCCCTTCTAACATAACCCTGGCTTTGTCTAAGTGGGCAAATATACCTAGATAAAAATTTTCACCTCCCAGACTCCTTTGCAGCTAGCCAACCTACTTGACCCAATTCTGGCAATAAGATGAAATTAAAAGTTTCCTACTGGGAACGTCCAGAAACACAATTGTTTTCCTGATAAAAGGAGGAACTCACCTCCTTTTATCAGAAGGGCAGGGGCCTTTTGTCCTTTGCTCTTCTCCCTTCCCCAGTCTCCACCTCAGTTTTCCTGCCTGGAATGCTGCCATGATGGCCGAAGGCGAAGCATCCATTTCGTACCGTGTGGATGAAGGCTGCGTGCTAGAAAAGCCAGAAAGACATCTAGAGACACTGCCCCAGTCCTGATAGCCACCTGCAGGGCTGGGTGCTTCCTGTTGAAGCCAGTGTAGTTGGGTTTCTATGACTTGCAGCTGACTGTAAATCCTGACTCATTGCCAGACTGCCCAGCCGCCCTCATGGGTGCACATCAGAAGGGCCAGCACAGAGCAGCTGCTTAATAAACATGACCACACACAAGAGAGACTGGACGGGTGGGGCAGAGGGTCCTCTGAGGTGCTCTGCACCCCCTAGACTCCTGGATGATCCTGTCAGACTCAGGAGACCCCCAGGGTCACACCGTGTCACCCTGACAAGTTCCTTTTTCTGTCAGGGCCTCAGTTCTCCTATCTGATAAGTTGGGCTCAGAATGTGGGTGGCCTTTGAGGGGTCATCTATCAGGACAGTAGCCAGAGTCAGGGGCAGTAGTGCACGTGATTCTTCCTCCTGTTCTTTCTGGTAGGGGAGGAACGAGGCTCCTCTCACCTTCAAACCCTGAGGCTGGCGAGGGGGATAAAGGGAGACGCTGCCAGGTAGGCTATTGTTGAGGAAGGGCTGGCACTGATCAAGCTCTCCCATGCCAAGCCCCGTGTGTGATCTCTCTGAGCACCTAAGAACCAGATGCTCTTCTTACCCCTGTTTAATCAGTGAGGAAACTGAGGCTCAGTTAAACAATTCAGCCTAATTTCCCAGGTGGGCTAGTGGCAGAACTGTGACTGGAGAGCAGAAACAGGACTGAGCTGCTGCCCCCATTGTGAGGGTGGGTGTAGAGGGAGAGATCGACAAGAGGAGAAATCATTTCACCTGGGCCCCTGGCAAAAATGCCAGAGGAGGTCCCAGGACCAGACCTGGGTCTTTCTGCCTCCAAAGTGGGTGCCCCTGGAGGCATCCCCCTCCCAGGAGGCACCATGGAGAGGGCAAAAAACAAAAGGACAGACACCATTGTTGGCCCAGACCTATGAGTGTTTGCTAGGTAAAGATGTACAGAGCCACAGGAGCAAAGATCAATGAATGGTGCTGATGACGACATCAAGGAAGGCTTCCTGGAGGAAGGGGTATTGGGAAGGTTGGAAACAGTGGATTGTCTTCCAGTCATTAAGAACCCGTAGAAGGGCTCGGCACCTGTGGCTCAAGTGGCTAAGGCGCCAGCCACATACACCTAAGTTGGCAGGTTCGAATCCAACCCTGGCCCACCAAAACAACAATAACAGCTGCAACCAAAAAATAGCTGGGCGTTGTGGTGGGTGCCTGTGGTTCCAGCTACCTGGGAGACTGAGGCAGGAGACTCACTTGAGCCCAGGAATTGGAGGTTGCTGTGAGCTGTGATGCCACAGCGCACTCTACCCAGGGGGACAGCTTGAGGTGCTGTCTCAAAAAAAAAAAAAAAGAAAGAAAGAAAAGAACCCGTAGAAGGGCTGAGAGCTCACTCCTCTGCATTCTCTGCTGAAGTGAGGGATGGCCACCTAAGTGTGGGGAGGCAGCTGGCCACGACTATCTCCCCCATCAGACCATGTATTCCTCCAAAGTCTTCTTTGGGCCTTGGGGCCCAGTGCAGGCCTGGCTCAGCAGAAAGAGGGTAGAAGGGAAACTGAGAGGCTGGAGTCGTGCCACCCTGGACATGACAGAGGAGGCAGGAGGCCAGAAGGCTGGATGAGGCTCAGTCAGTCCCAGGCACTCTGGGGTGAATAGGAAAGGAGGCAGGTGCCCTGCAGGGCCCCAGCATGGCACACAAGGCTGTGGCCTCCCTGAGGGGCCCTACCTGGTCCTGCCTCTCCCTCTTTCTGGAACCCAGAGAATCTCCAGCTGTCCCTGAGAGGCAGGAAGTGCTCTCCTCTTCTGGCAGAGAAAGCAAGAGGGAAATCTGGATTAGACTCAAGTTTTGGGTCAGTGTGACCTTGCCCTCCCTCTCAAGATTCTGCATGATTAACAAGCCCCATGTGTGATTCCAAGATGCAGCCAGATTTGAGAACCACTGGCTTGACCTGTGCAGGTCTCCATCTCCTTATCTGCAAAATGGGGGAGTGTAAGTCCCACTTCGTACATTTAGAGAGGATGCAATTAGCTTGGGGTGAAAGCCCCCCACGTGATAGTGACTACTACTCCACAAACTTCATTACTTATAGCAGAGCTGGGATGTCAATCAGGTAAGATCAAACTACCAATGACACCACGGCAAAAAGGCAACAGTCTCTACGTGGACCAGGAAATGGCCCAAACTATACAAGAAGCTGAAGGATCATTTTGTTTGTGAAAACTTCACTGTGGCCAAATAATCTTTCAGTATCTCCCAGATCACTTTTAAAATGCAAATTTTATCAACAAAGAGGAGAGTGATGGAGAGCAGTAATGCAGTAATTAGCAGAGGGAAAAGCAAAAAAGTGAATACACCAGAAAACCAAAAATCAGCTTCCTCACCCACCCCCAACATGCCCAGCAGGAGTCAAATATTAATTAACTGCTTCTTCCAGTTGGACCCCCCCATTTGCAGAATTCACTCATGTTTGTTATAACAACGCCACAGGAGCCAGCCAACAAAATCCATCCCTTCAGAAGCGCATAAAGTCACCAGCAGAAACAGACACCTGGCTGGACTAGACCTTGGGACATTTTCTCTTAAATGTACCCTGATTTTCAGTTATTCGTATATGATACCAAGGGGCAAAGAGGAATGATTACATCTACCTGGATTATAAGTATTTGCAGGTATTTGGAACTGTCCAAACCTTACACTCTTGAAAATAATAATCTCGTTATTATTTTAAATAATAATCATGTTATTAGGGCACAAAGAAAATTTCAACAAGTCCCAAAGTAAAATACATTCTCAATACAGTGAAATGAAATTTTTAAATTAATAGCTAGAGATTTATTTTTAAAAATCTAACGTGGTGGAAATTTGAAAACTCTCTTCCAAGTAACTCTGAAGATAAAGAAGGAATTCAAAAGGAAATTACATACTATTTTGATGTTTTACAGTATTTGGACGTTAAATACAGTGAGAGTATTGCATACTACAACTTAGGGAATACAGCCAAAGAAATATTGAAAGGAAAATTCATACCCATAGATATATCTAAAAGGTATTAAGTTCCCAAGAAAGAGATTCTTTTAACAAAAAGTTGACTGACTTGATAAACAGTCCTTGATAAGGGGAGAAACTTTTGAGAATCTCTAGTTGTCTTGCCAAGTCTCCTTACACAGAAAAAAAAAATGCTAATACAATAGAACCTCTGAAACAACCCAAGGGACTGTAACAAACTGGTCAACACAGAGAGGTGATCAACATAAGGAACTTCCCCTGAGCACACGTGGTGCATGTCCAGTCTATGAAAATTAGGTCAACTTAAGGAGGTGGTCAGAGTAGGGAGGTGGACAACAACGGAGGTTGTCCTGTATATGATTTTCTTTCCCCAAATTTTCCATATCCAAACTTGCATATGAAGAGAAAATGCCAGGAGTACAGAGATGTGTCTACATACATTAATTAGGTTTACTATCTCCAGTAGACAGATAAAGAAAGAAAGAAAGCTAGAAAAATTCCCTGGCTCAGCGCCAGTGGCTCAAGTGGCTAAGGTGCCAACCACATACACCTAAGGTGGTGGGTTCAAATCCAGCCCAGGCCCACCAAACAACAATGACAGCTGCAACCAAAAAATAGCTGGGCGTTGCAGTGGGCGCCTGTGGTCCCAGCTACTGGGAGGCAGAGGCAGGAGACTTGCTTGAGCCCAGGAGTTGGAGGTTGCTGTGAGCTATGATGCCACAATGCTCTACCCAGGGGGACAGCTTGAGGCTCTGTCTCAAAAAAAAAAAAAAATCCCTGATGCCTACAAAGAACCTCCTATTCCCAGTTCTATTCTCATCCCTGGCTGCATTTTCCTAAAGCCTCCAGTTAAGCACTGGATGAGGAGTCCAAGGAGACCAAAATTCTAGACTCTGGCTCTTCCATTCATTAGATGTGTGGCCTTAAGTAAGTCACTTAACATTTATGTAGCAGTCAGCTTTTGCCATAATACTGCTGTGTAACAAACAATCTCAAACACAAACATTTATTCTCATAATCATGGGTCTATAGATTGACTGCAATTGGCCTGGTAGGCTGGGTCAACTAGCTAGTTTTATTTCAGGTTGTAGATCAGCTGGACTAGGTTCCAGGCTATGGAATATATTTTGTCATAACAGGTCACAAATACAGCAGAGGTAAAATAGAAAAAAGCAATATCTCTAAGTACTCCTCTTCAGAAGTCTGTTGTCAGTGGAACTCTACCTAGCAAATTCAAATATTGTGACCTGGTTGTCTGTACCCTCACATCAACCTGAAATTTAAAAACTTAATTAATTAATTAATTAAAAGAAAAGAAGTTGGGGCGGCGCCTGTGGCTCAAAGGAGTAAGGCGCTGGCCCCAGATGCTGGAGATGGTGGGTTCAAACCCAGCCCTGGCCAAAAAAAAAAAGAAAAACAGAAGTCTGTTTATTTTTTTTTTTTTTTTTTTTTGAGACAGAGCCTCAAGCTGTCCCCCTGGGTAGAGTGCTGTGGCATCACAGCTCACAGCAATCTCCAACTCCTGGGCTCAAGCGAGTCTCCTGCCTCAGCCTCCCAAGAAGCTGGGACCACAGGCACCC
>CAUYQV010054692.1:0-73993 GCA_963574575.1 Galagoides demidoff
GCCTGTGGTCCCAGCTACTTGGGAGGCTGAGGCAGGAGATTCGCTTGAGCCCAGGAGTTGGAGGTTGCTGTGAGCTGTGATGCCACAGCACTCTACCCAGGGGGACAGCTTGAGGCTCTCTCAGAAACAAACAAACAAACAAACAAACAAACAAACAAAACCCTAGTTATTTGGTTATTATTTTGATTTCTCCTGCTTACCTCCTATATCCAACTAGTTTACCTATTAAATTGCCATCAAATTTCTTTGATCTATCTCTTTGGCTTTCCTGAATATGGGCCCTCAACTTTTAAAAGCTGTATTTCTGCAACAGTCTTCTAAATGATGTCTCTGCTTCTAAGCTTGGCTCCTTTTAATCAATTCTCCACACTGCTGCCTAAGTGATTTTTTGAAAATGTAAATCTGAACATTGTGGTTAAGATCATGGGCTACTGAGTGAGACAGATCTGGATTTATTAGTTGTTCCAGTGTTTATAAGCTGTAACCTTGGGTAAGTTGTTTAACCTCTCTAAGCTTCAATTTCCTCATTGGCAAATTTGGATTATAATACCTATCCCAGATCATTATCTTGAGAATTACATAAGTGATCTGTATAGTAGATGCTTCTCTTATCATGGTTATGCTTGTTATTGTTCTTGTTGATACTTTTATATTTTAGCTCTGCCTGCCCAGCTAAAGTCCTTCAATGTTTTCAAAAACCTTAACCCTTTGGGTGATATACAAGGCTTTTCATAGTAATGCCTTGTTTGAGTTCCCCAACTTCATTTCCTGTATTTTCCTTTCTTTCTTTATCTTCTAGTCATAGTGAATTATTTGTAGTTTTCATGACAGTACTCATTCATTTTTCTTTCTCTTTGTACATTCTTTAGTATTTCTTGGCTTCACCTGTTAAATTCAATACATTCATTCTTCAAAGTAAGGTTACTGTTTAATCTTTCCTATAGTTTCCTAGAGAATTTCCCTTCCTACCACCCTTACCATGGTCTAGATCAAGGCCCTGTTTGTTCTCTGAACTTCCTGTGCACTAGGAAGTAATTCTATCATTCCATATTATTCAACATACCTCAATTATTTTACTCAATAGGCTGTGAATATCTTGAAGACATCAACAGTGTCTTATTAGTATTTGTGTTACTAGTTTCTAAGCCAGCAGCTGGCAAATAGTAGTTGGTACTCAAATGTTGAATTTTATGAAGGTTTTGGATGTTCATAATGATAATATCTCAACATGGAGGTGATATAATATTATACAATAAAATTATTAATGATCATTTAAAAATAAATAGACAAATACTTTAAAGAATGTTATAGACAGGAAAGTATATAGTAGTTGAAAACCTTATGTCATTTGGAAAATTTCAAGGGAAAGATAATATTTTATGGATATCTTTATATATAAAATTTGATTAGGTAATATAAACAGAAGGAGATTTTTCAGAAAAGAAGCTATGGGAACAAAGCAGAAGGAGCTAAAATATATGGAATGATCCTTCTGTGGTAAGCATCAAGTTGACCCTGAGAATTTGGTGTCTGATAATTTGCTTTCTCATTCCTCTAAGTAATCCCTTGAGGTGGATGGCTTATAACACTGATATTAGAAAGATTTAAGTAAATTTATAAAATTCACGTAGCTGTTGGATGTTGGAAAGGAAAACTGAATCCAGTTCTGCCTGACTTTGAAAAATTGCTTTCTCTACAATGGACTATGGTATCACATGTTAAATGACCATGTAAGGCCAGAGCAATGAAAGCCTACAAGGTCAGGCAGGGGAAACATTTGAGTATTCATTATTAAGTAAACATAATATTCTTTCTGCTATCTCTGCGGTGGAATTGAAGAGCCTGTATCAAAATCAAGGATTGGCAAAAATGTACAGCAAGTCTGCTCTCCTATCATTTTCTGCACACATGGAAGGCAATGCTATTAGATCATATGCTATTTTTGACTGAGCCTGCATGTAGCTTTAAAACCCTTATTAATGAGTGGATACTTATTATAAATTTTTGATTGATTCAAACCATTCTTTCTTCATAGCAGCACTTCTATGATTTTGGGTGAGCTGGTTAAAACGATAAGACAAAGTAACTAACCTTGTTATTATGGAAAATGAAAGATTTTCTAGAGGCTGTGACAGGCTACTTTTGCAAGATCTCACTGTTCTAGAACTGAGCAGTATGCATGTGACTTAAGCTTGGCTAGACCAAAGCATTTTTTCCAAAGAGTTAGAATCTCAAGCAAAATTATTCAGGATTGGAACAAACAAACAAAACTTAAATGAGGCTTAAATGACCTGCTATTTTTTGGTTTCTCCTTTATTCCTCAGGATCTTCTCTTGCTTTCCATCTATTCTGTGACCTTCCCAATAATATTGTTCCAATAAGATTTTTGTGCTTAGGTTAGTGGCTTGTAACCAAAAAAAATCATAATCAATACCATTCTTATTCAGTCAGAGTTGGCATGTGATTTAAAAGCCAACAGGTCTGTGATTTAATACCAGTGGCACAAGATTTCAATCTAATAGGATTTAAATGTGAAAATATGCTGTGGTGTTTTTATACTATGTCAACTTGGCTGAGCTGGAATTATATTTCCCAGAATCCACTTCCCCATATGGTTCCAAATTAGAGTTGGCCAAAAGAGAAAATTCTGTGAGATCTGGAAGGTGGAAGTGAAGTAAGAGCCACTGTGAGCTGACGATCTCCATGGTTACTAACTGAGAGACACTTGCTGATGTGTCCTCACTCTCTTGTTCATGCCCAGATCCTCTTCACAAATGTTATCTCTGAACAAAAGAGACTCCAGATGCACAAGTAAATGTGGAGTCAAGAGCCTTCTCTCTTCTATTCCACCACTTTTATTTGTGGTCCTACTTTGGCAGCTGGAAGTACTTGGTCTTTTGGATTCTTTGGAAAAGTTTAATTTGTTCACTCTCTACATTCCTTTAAAAAGGCCCTTTTCTATGATTCTCCAACTCTCTCTTTTAGTCTGTTATCTCTTTAACTTCTTCAATAATTGAGTAAGATTTTATTCCTATAATAAATCTCTTTATAATATTCACAGAGCTTCTAGTTCCATCACTGAACTCTGATTGTAATAGTTATTGGAATCAGAATTAGTTCTGGGAGAACAAGACATTAAAGGTGGTAGTCTATAATTGGTTCTCTAATTTGATTATGTTTAATGGCATTAATGTTCTTGGTCCCATCGTGAAAAGGACTCTGGTTACTCAGGGCATGTAGTGGCAACTTAGTTTCTTAAATTATTTGTGATTCCACCTGTAATCACATGGCTATAAAAGTCAAGATGTTTGGTCACCAAGTGCTATGGAGGACTTTATTGAAAATGAATATAATGGTGTTGGTTTGTTGCACTGGAAAAATGCAGAGAAAGAAAATGAGCTCAGAGTTTTAAATTTCCAAAACAACCACTGGGACTATTTCCTATACAATTTTTAAAAACTAAACCTGAAGTCTAATCTGGACAGTAGCTAAATGGTAATTCAACCTTCCAGGATTTCTTATACTATGATTAATTAAGGCATTGATTAGGAAATTGTAAGGCTATGGAAAATTGGCTGATTCTGATGATGCATAGAAATGTGAACTTTTATATTTTACTGAGCTGTAGAAATAGACTTTCCTCCTAAGTTTGAAAAATTTAGTCATCTCTTGCCTAAAGAACTTAATTGTCCTGGCCTGAGAATTGACATGCAAAGGAATAAATACTACCCTGTGGATATGCCCCATGACCTTTTTTGCTTTTAGACCTATAATAAGACTCAAGTTCTAGAATGTTTGGGAATCAGGTTAAAATCATTGTTTGAATAGAGGTATAGCAAATCAAAAGGATTATATTTATATAATGCACTGTAATTTCCCCATGTAGTGTATATACATGAAAATGAATGAAAGGATATCCATTAGGGTAGATGAATACAATTTGGGTCAGGCTGCATGTATTGGAATTAGTTCATAAAGCAAAAATTCTGTAATCAGTAAATGGTTCTAACTTCTGGCTTGCTTGGTTGACTGAATGAAGTTGACCTACCAGATGTCCCTTGGTGAACTACAGAGGAAGGTATCAAAAGGCTTTGGGAAACTGGAATGTGGGGATAGATTTAAGTTGTAGCATCTGATCACCCACCTATGTATTTGTCCCAGAGAAGGATCTGAAAGACATTTAAATACATTGGTTAAAGGAGTATTATCACCCTTCAAAAGCTCTGTAGTGGCTCTTCTCTGCAGTCCAGGGATGACAGTAGGAAGTCCTGCCATCAAAATGGGATTCCTGAATTAAATAGGGATGATGGAGCTCTAAGGTGCCAGGGGCCCAGAGGTAGCACTTATTGCCAAAAAATGTGGGTAGAATTTGTGTAATAGGTGGCATATTTGAGTAATTAATCAGAATGTTTTCACTCACAGGGAATTTTGTCATTAGCTAGGTGATTTGAAATTCATAGGCATCTTGCTTAAGTTTTATTTGATATCAAAAAATGGAAAAACTCTAAGTCTCATGAACAGAAATGTGAATTCGATCACCAAAATATAGAATTGATTCCCATTTGTGAACCATTTCACATTTCCAGGGTACCCTGGATAAAGGGGAGCAAGGTTATTTTAAGGAAGCACTGGACACTTCACAACACTCACTCAGTCTAGCTGTCATTAAAAGGATCTGTCTATTTATAAGGGTGCACTGAAAAAAGGGAAATTTCCATATGAGTTAGGAATTACACAGTTCTAAAGTTCTAGTAATTCCTAGGAACACCAATGCCACTGTGATACACAAACCCAAAAAGAGTTTTTGGAAGTTAGGATATTAATGATGTTTTAGCTTAGGTTTGTCCCACTGTGGGACCAGTGAGTCCCCAAACTCATCTTCATGTTATTTCTCAGTTCCACAATGTCTAACTATAATAGGCATACTACGCAATTGGCACCTTATTGATTCCTTAACCCATGAATTGAGAGTGAGAAGGGCCAAAGGGAAAGCTTCTAGATCAGCCTTTATCTACAAAAATAGTTAACTGAATACTGAATACAATGCATGTCATTCCTGGAAATGTCTCAAGATTGAATGCCACCATCAAAAACTTACAGAATGTAGGGAGGATGGCTTCTAAAATATTCCCATCCAACTCTCCTATTTGGTCTGTGCAGAAGTTTAAAACAGATGTTGGAGAATGACTTATCTGGTGGTAAGTTCAATTGTGGCAGCTATTTCAGGTATAGTTTAATCACTGGAACAGATGAAAAGATTTCCTGTTATACAGTTACTGATTTGTTGAGTTTTTTTGTTTGTTTGTTTTGAGTCCTTGCTTGTTACTATGAACCTCAAAGAACAGTTAACTTTCATTTGGTAAGCTCAGCAATGTACCTCCCCCACACTCTTTAGTCTACAGCCACTTTCCTGCTCTCTTCCATAATCTAGTCTGCAGAGTACTTGATTGTCTCTTCATTTCACTGAGCATCTATCTCTTCCACCATAGAGATGATGTATGATGACTATACCTGGTAAGCAGAAAGTGGTAACTACTATAGACAAGGTGGTAGCACACATGTATGCCAGGGGTAATGAATACAATTCTAAAAAAGTAAAAGACTTATACCGTGGGAAAATTTTTTGAGGTTATGATAATTTGAGGCCTGTGGAGATATATCCTTCCAAGGTGAAGGATGAGTTTCTGTTTCTGGATCCTCTTACTGTGGAGAAAGAAACTAGGTGTCTCATAGGCCCTCTAAGATTATGAAGATAACACATATCTCATTTTTAGAGTTGTTTGAAAAGCTGTAACTTTGAGGGGAGCCTGGAGAAACGTTCAGGCTAGACGTGGTCTAATGGTGTTTGAAATTGCTGTGGCTTACAGAGATGTGTTATGGAATTTTTGTGAGGAGATTCTAGGTAATATACAGTGCAAACAGTTAGGATTTTGGAGTATGCCATGGTATCTTCTTCAGATAACAAGTCTTTTTTTTTTTTTTTTTTTTTTGCAGTTTTTGGCCGGGGCTGGGTTTAACCTGCCACCTCTGGCTATGGGTCTGATGCCCTACTCCTTTCAGCCACAGGTACCACCCACAAATCTATTTTTGAGATACTTCTGGCTTGCCACTGGACCCACAAGAGCCTCAACTGCCACCATAAGTAACCAACTTATTATCTGATCTGACTCGCCCATTTATGACTTGGGTATTAAGCCATAAATTTGGACTTGCAGAGCTTCATCTCACTTCTAAATGGAAGCAGTATATATAAGATCAGTTTTGAACATGTCCTGAAGACACAAACAAGTTGCATCGGATTGCCATGGTGTCCACTTCTCCTCCATTTTTTCTTATCCTTTAACCTACACTACATGGCCTCATGTAAAATTCCTTTTGACCAGTCTACTGAGGAAGAAAAATTTTTGATTTCAGATGGTTCTGCATGACATGCTGATACTACCTGAAATGACTAAGGTTTGGTTTAGAAGGATCATGATATAAAAATTGGTGACAAGATGTGTAGAAGTGGTATGTAAATGAACATCTCCAACAGACAGAATGTGGAGACATTTGTGCCTCATGCAAATGCTCAGCAAAAAGCATTTTTATATTAGTAATTGGGTGGTCAATATCACTTGTTTTGTGGATACAAGTCTTTAGTTATCTCAGTCTTGCTCAGTAGGTACATGAATAAAATGGTCAACCAAATTCAGCAAGGTCTTCAAGGCTAATCTGGTTAGAGCTGTTGCTGAGTGACCAACCCACCAATAGCAGAGGCCAATGCTTTGTTCCAAACTGCATTATTTTCTATGGGGACCAGTGAGTGACCCACTGCTAGCTTGATTATATTGGGTAACATCTCTTATGGAAGGGGTAATGCTTTATTTTTTCTTGGATTAGATATTCTGAATATCTAATTCATATATTCTGAATCTGCTGTCCCTGCCCAAAATGCTTCTTCTAAAACCACCATGAGTGAATTTTTGGATGGTTTATTCACCATCATGGTAGTGTGTATGGCATTTTTTTAAAAACAGGAATAATTTTACAGCAAATGAAATGTGGTATTACCTAACACTTAAGGAATTTATTGATGTTCATGTTCCCCAGCACCCTGAGACAGCTGACCAGATGGATTACATGGTTTTTCTGAATACTGATTTATAGTACTGGCTGTGTGGAAGTATTTTGTGGGCTGGGTAATGTCTTCCAGTGTATAGTTCATGCTCTGAATCAGTGGTCAACGTGTGATGCTATTTTTCCTAAACCTAAGATTTCCAGGCTTGTGAATGAAGGATTGAAAAAGGTAATAACTTTCTCATTATTATACTTAACAATTCAATAGTAAATTTTATGTCTGTTCCTGTAATTTTGGGTTCTCCTGGTATAGAGTCCCCCTACTCCATATCCAACTATATTTTCATGATACCAGGTATATTTAACAGGTTACCCAAGTTTATTTATATCTACATGGGCATGATGTTTGGGGATACAAAAGTCAAGAAAAGAGTGATACTGTATCTTAAAGACTCTACCTTTCACCTCTGGCATCTTACTCTGCTCAATCACCAAGTAACTAGGTTTTAAAATTTGGTAATACCACAACAAGGCATAGATTGTTTTATTGTTAAAGATCCTCAGACATTGCTATCACTAAAGCTACAGCGCTCCACTGCTCCTCCTCCCACAAAGCACAGCTACTTCAGCACCTTGAAGTTGAGATGCTAAGTTATTCCATTTACTTTGAACTTGTGCCTTCCTTTTCCAGGTTGAGAGATAGAAAGAAATGCTTTCTTGTCTTCCTTTCCTTCATTTTTCAAGACAGCTGGACTATTGCCCAGTCATATTGGCAAATCACACCCCTAATATATGCAGGAGA
Source organism: Galagoides demidoff (assembly GCA_963574575.1). Classification (NCBI taxonomy): domain Eukaryota; kingdom Metazoa; phylum Chordata; class Mammalia; order Primates; family Galagidae; genus Galagoides; species Galagoides demidoff. The sequence continues at coordinate 7,862 of CAUYQV010054692.1, forward strand.
TGATAAAGCTCCATCCTTGCTGATTTTTAGTGCATAGAAGCATATGGAATCAAAAAGTGCCAGACTCAGTTTTGCACTCCAGGAATGTGTGGGAGAGCTTACCAGCTCTTACGGGGTGAAGAAAAAGGAGACATGAGTGAAGCTCATAAAACAGTCTAGGTTTTCTTTTATTACCCTCCCTTTTGGGTATTTTGAGATATATTTCTGAAAGGGACGTATTTATGAAAAATATGATACATTGCTTAAAATGTACTAGGCATCTTGTTATTTATAGGATTTTTAATTTTTTTATATTTTGGGATCTTTTTTGTAAGTCCCTCTTTTTTTTTTTTAAATCAAACGTACATCATCCCCAATTTTTTTCTCAAGTACAGACAGTTACAATTCTCACATTGCAATCTAGATGCTTTTTTATATGAATTTTTAAAGTTGTTATATGTTAATTATGAATATTTATGGAGTATCTAGTGATGTTTTGATATATCATGTATAGGGTATAATATACAGTGATTAGATCAAAGTAATTAGCATATTCATAATCTCTAATATTTGTCATCTCTTTATGCTGGAAACATCTAATATCCTCTCTGTAGTTTTTGTAGTGATGTATTATTGTTAACTGTAGTCATTCTACAATGCCATGGAACACTAGGACTCATACTTTCAATCTAGGTGCAATTCTGTGTTTTTAAAAAAATTTCTCCCTATACTTTTCCCCTTGTTTCTTAAAATTGACATTTTAAGAAATTGTAATTGAATATTTATTATTATTATTTTTTTTGGCAGTTTTTGGCCAGGGCTGGGTTTGAACCTGCCACCTCCAGCATATGAGCTACAGGCACCACCCCGTAATTGAGTACTTTTTAAGTCAATGACAATTTTTCATTTAATTTGGAAAATTTAAAAAAAGGGGAATATATGTATAAAGTATGGTTTTATCTTTTACTTTAAATGCAATGCTAATTTTTTTAATGCTCTAATTTCAGCCTGATGAAGTACACACCACAGAGGGAAATGAATTTCCCTGGACACATTTTCACTTCCTCTTATCTGTCTTATAAATAGTAAACTGTACCTAGTTCGTCTTTCAGCTCCTATTAACGTTCTTTCTCAGAACATCAACTCTCTCCATATTTGAAGTCAGTGAGAGCTCTAGTTAATGGGGCAGATCTATTCCCTGGAGGTTGCACTTAGTCTTGTCCTAGAAATAAATTTAAATATGTTTCCATAGTTCCAAGTATTAAACAAGTTTTTATTAAAACAAATGTTCCTATCTACTCAAGTGGGCAAAAGCACTGAGCCTGAGCAAGGAAAAAAAGCCCCACTCAATCAAAATCTGAGAAATTTCTATGAGATTCTTTTACTCTACTTGTTTATTCATATTTTTATGTGAAGCAATATCAATCTAAATACAAAGGTGATACTTACTGCAAAAATCACAGGACAATTCTAGGCTATTAAACCAGATTACCATTCATCATTGTTTATTTGTTCATTAGAATGAAACATCTATTATTGGTTTCATGGCCTGTAATTTTCTCTCTCCTGCTAGTAATTCTATGATTTTCCTCCAGGAAATACACCTCTTTTATAGAAGAAATCCCATCTAGTTCAAGCATGAAACAAACAACTCAGACCTTAACCAATTAGCACATTGCATTCTCATGGAAGCAGTGACTGATTGGCTCAGGAATGATCACATGACCCCCTTAATGTTCATGAGATGCAACGATGCATTTTATAGGTGTGCCAGAATAAAGGAGCTCTGTTTTTCCTGCTGGATATGAACCTTAGGAGATTGGTGACTATTGCAGCTGTTATTATTATATAATCACATGGAGAAAAGAAATCATCTTTAAGGAAACAGATTCAGAGAAATAGAGAAGAAACTACTTTGTGCATATCATTAGCTGAGACTTGAATTATGATAAACCTGAATGTCTACTCATGATTGCTTAGTTATGTGATACAATAAGTTCTTTTCCCTCCTCTTTGGCTTAAGTTGTTACCAATAGAAGAAATAATTTTAACTGGCACATTTATTAAAACTAATGTCACTGCTCTTGGTACTGGGGATATTAGGAGAGATTAAACCCTGCTTCTAATATCAGGACACTCAGTCTTTGAGAGAACACACACACACACCCCCCAAATCATTCTAATATGAGAGTTATGCATGGAGTTTGGAAGTAGAAGTTGGGGCGAGAGTGAGTCAGAGAAGCCTTCCCAAAAAAGTGGCATTCAAGTTAAATCTTCAAAGGAACGTATATTTAAATAAAATTGGATTTATTCCTATTTAAATTTGAGTTTCTTCAAAAGCAGACTCTGACACAGACTTTAGGGAGAAGTACTGTATTTAGGAGTTAATCGTAGGAGGTCCAAAGTGAGGAAACAGGAAAGTGAAGCATAAATGGGAGAAAAGCTAACGAAGGGCATGTTGATAAATTACTGCAGGCAACTGAGATTCAGCCCCATTGGTAACCCTTTGGGAATCCATCTGGTCAGAGGAACCACAAAATTTATGCATGACTCTCATCCTTTGTATTGCCACTGTGGTCTTGTCTCTCGCAATTCTCGGTTTCATCTCTGTGCAGTGGAATATGCTCCTGTGGCAATGAGAAAAGCCATTGGGGAGAGAAAAAGCGGCATCCGTTGTCAGTGCCCTGGGAGGCTGCTGGAAGTAAACTGAGGTGTGGAGTAGCGTCAACTTTATCTGCTACGATTCCAACTTTCTAGGGGAAGTTTTATACCCTACCTACTATATTTATGATTTCCCAGAGACTTATATTATGAAGTTTTCATGGGTTCCAAGTTTCTAACTGCAGTGAAGGATTTATCTCCCTGTAACTGTTTTCTTCCTTGTGCTTTGTATCAAACCTCATGGCAAACTTAGCCACTGATCAATTTCCCCTGAAAATTTATAGAAGGCATTTTTTCAGAATGTGTTTTGATGGACATGTGTGTGCAGCATGATCTTCCAAAGATAAGACCAGTGGGAGAGTTTTCATCTCTGTAATAAAAATACCTTAACATTTAATGTCACACATTCTTGGTCTTAAAAAGTGCTAGGTTGCTGTCCTGGGCTGGGTTCCTTAGGAGCAGAGCCTGAAATAGCCACTCCGAGGCGGTGATTTACTGAGAGAGTGGCTCCAGTGAAATCTTTCAGGCAAGAAGAAAACAGTATAGGACAAGGGGGAAAGCTAGGAAAACATGTGGGTTCAACTGATTCCATAGTGAGCTCTAGAATGAAAATCATACCACATCATTGTCCTTGATAGGGACAAGAGGCAGCTTTTGAACCTCTGTGTTAGACATTGCCTTTGGCTGCAGGTTACCTCTTGGGGGAGGATATAACCTCTTAGGCATTTCTGTATCAGGGAGCTCTGGTTGTACAAACAATTTTCAGAAGAGCGCAGCTGTGAGCTAGTAGCAGCCAGCACTCCCCAAAGCTTACCTGTACTTGCTATTCACAGGGGATCTGAATGGTACTGACACCTCTAGTTTGGACACTCTAAGGCAATTTCTCAGTGGGCAGCCTCTTCTAAGGCTCTTGACTGCTGCAAAGCGGCTTATCTCCATTTTCTTTTCAAGACTCCTCCCTGCTTCTCCACTTTCTTTCCAGCATTATTGCTTCTAAACATAAATCAATTTTTGATAGTATAAAAAAAGTAGTTCGCAACCCCCCTTCAAAACGAGGCTTTCCTTCACCTACCAAAGACTTTCAAACCAAATGTACTCAGCTAACCAAAAAGCCACTTGTTTGACTTTGTCTGTTTCTTGTTTAGCTTCATGAAAAACCTAACAGAGACCTTGAAATTTCAGCATCCCATCATCCTTATCTATTTCTGAATGTGGAGCTGTAGTTTATCACTGAAATGAATGCCTACATTAACAGAAGAGTTGATCGTTTTGATTTTAAACAGCAATGATTTTATCTCTACAAAAGATGAATAGCAACCAGATGAGAAGTTTGCTTTTGGTAGATGAAGCAGCATGTGCAAAAATGCAGAGACGTGAACATGGTAAGCTCAGAAAAAGTACAAATTGTTCAGTTTGGCTTGAAGTCAAAATGTGGAAAGAAGCAGAGGGCATGAGAAACTAGTTGCAGAGGTAGGTAGTGTGAAGAAATGTAGAGATTCATAAATTTGGAAAGGAGAGCTTTATTTCTTATAAATGGATACATCCTATAAGGTGGCCATTCTGACAGCCTGGGAAGAGAAACTTCTAGCCAGAAGCCAGAAACACATGTTTCAAGGGAGGGACAAAGGGAACAGGAATTCATTCAGAGCGGTGTGGCCAAATATACATATTTAAGCTATAGGAAGAGTCATGAATATTCATGTAAGGAGAAATATGTGCATGCACAATCAAGCCTTATGTCCCTTTGGGTGGTCCATATTTAGAAAATCATGGCCCTCTGATGCCAAAAGGTGGAGCAGAGGACATGACTACTCTCTCTGAACAAACGCCATTGACTGATTAAAACCACAGTATGGCTGACTGTATGCTTTGCTGGCCTACAATAAAAGAGACTTAATGCTCCATTGTTAATCGGTATCAAAAACAACTGCCTATTTAAGTTGCAGTTGGTCTGGTGGTCTCTTAGGAGGAAAGAATGTTGGTTAATTGTACTGCCAAACCATAAATAGGGAAGAGTAGACCACGAGCTTCTGTTTAGCCCTAAAAAGAAAAAAGCCCAATTGCCATTAACAAAGGAGGGAGTATAATGAGGTGAGTCTGACTTCCCATCCTGTCCTGGCTGAAAACTCAGTTTAAAGGTTTCTCTAGGGTCCTCTTGGCCAACAGAAGGTGTGCTCCATTCACTCCGTGGGAGGCTTAAGATTTTATTTTAGTTCATAGTATGTAGAAGTCACAGTTTTGATGGTATGGTCCAACATGCAATGCCATGGTGTTTAGGACCTTGTCCTGAAAGCATAATGCCATGTTAAGGTTGGCATTTAAGAAATAGCATTCTCTATTTTCCCTGTGGAGTGTGGAGAAGGGCAACACTAGAGCAGGGACATCATTTATATAGTTTTCTTTTTTTTATGAAAACAAAAAATGTGTTGTTTTTAAACGAAGATTATGACGATAGTGATGAAAAGAATTGTAAGTTTAGGGCGGCTCCTGTGGCTCAAAAGGCTAGAGTGCTGGCCCCATATGCCAGAGGTGGCAGGTTCAAGCCCTGGCCATAAAAAAAAAAAAAAAAGAATTGTAAGTTTAAAGGACCTTTAAGTAGTAGAAAGACAGGACCAGAAGATGAATATATAAATAAGGGCAAGTGAGTATTCAAGAAAGATTACCAGCTTTTGGGCTTGTACACTGTCATCTTGCCAATTCTCTCTCTGTCTCTATTCTTTTTTATTTCTATTCTCTTGATAAAACAAAAGTGGTATTATGCTCTACATATTGTTTTGCAGAATATTTCATTATAAAAATGGTATAAATAAATATATATCAATTTAAATTACTGCTCAGTGTTTCATTGTAAAAATGTAGACTACTTTATGTGACTCACTCTTTATGGTGGACATTTAGATTGTTGCTGTCTTTAAATATTACAAATCATGTAGTTATAAGTCTCTTTAATGCCAAATATTTGTTCATATTCTTCTTATTATTTTAGGTTATTTCTAGAAAATAAATTACTATATTTAAAAAGTTTTGATAAATATTGCTAAATTATCATCAATAAATAAGGTTTATATGTCAAGATATTCACAAACTGTTTATTGTTTGATTTGAAGTGTCTTAGAAATTCTTCTTTTTGAAAGATTTCTCAGAACTAGATAAGGTATGGGGGCATAAATTTAAATATGTTAATCACTGCTACATTTACTTTTGTATAATTTGTAAATAGATATTTGGGGGCCCTTAGATAATTTTATGGTCTAGTGAAGAATATTTTCTGTTTTAATCTCGTATATAGCTTCCATTAGATTACTTTTAGAAAAATAGAAAATAATTTAAAAATCAACTTTCATATTTATTTTCATAGCATAATGACTGATGATAATTAGTAAATTTATCTACCTATTCATTAATTCATGAAATATCTATTGCAAGCTCATTCTTATTTTAGGTAATGTTAAAAAAAAAAAACCCTTCCTTTCCTTACTTAAGTAGTTTAAACTCATCTGGTAGCCATGATGATGATGATGATATGGAATATGACATTTATGTGCTGTTTCTTATGGGTCAAGCACTGTTCTACCAGAAACTCTATGAAACAATTCATGTTTTTTTTTTGTTATGAAGCAGACAAAGCAGAATAGGATACTTTAATAAAGCATAGTAGTGTCATGATTGTTGCAAGGTACAGGCTGAAGAGGCAGCATATTGAAAGGCTTGCAAGGGTAGGTCTTAACATCTTCCTGGAGAGCAATATCTAAATTCAGATGTCAAGGATGAAGAGCAATTAGCTTCACCTGCTCTACAAGCTTTTATTCTTACAAACACTTAGCTACCTCGTATTTGCTTTTCAAAGCAGTGTCTGCTTTGAGGAAATGTGGCCTTTGAGCTTCTCATGCCCTACAAGCTTTTATTTTTACAAACACTTAGCTGCCTCATATTTGCTTTTCAAATCAGTGTCTACTTTGAGGAAATGTAGCCTCGTCCTGGAATACAGGGTGGCAGAATAATTCTTAAAACTCCTTTCTGAAATTATTGTCTTTTCACTATTTCTACTCCCATTGGTATGTTTAAATCCTTGACTTCTAGATTCTGGCTCTATCATACTATTATAAGAGTATAAGTCAAGCTTACCAATGACCTTCTATTTGAAAAGTTCAATGTTAGTAGTTTCGTTCTTGCATTATTTGATATATTTTGCAAATTTAAAACCATTTTTGGTTCTTTCCTATATGAAAGTTTCTGCTACTCACCTAATCATCTAACTATGCATTTGGCAACCATCTTGTAAAAGTTAACTTTCACCCATCTAGAAACTCATATCTTGTTCCATTGCCTTTGCATACCCACCTTTTCTACTGGACAAAACTGTGGGCCTCTTATGCTGTAATTTTTAAATCATTCTTAATTGATTAGGCCAAGATTCAGGCTTTCTTACCAGTAGCATCTAGAATTATACCCAAAACTTGAGACAAATCAACTGATATTCTTCCATATTGTTCTGAAAAGCTTCAGTTTAGCTACCCCTTGAAACTGATGAATCAGAGATAAACCATATATTCGGTTCTCATTAACTCTTCTTGTGTTGACTCATCTGGTTCAATCCATTGGCTTATGAGAACATGTAGGCAGGAATCCCTTTTCCAGCACACTAACTCTATTTATTGAACTTTAGAATTGGTATCCAAGCTCTAGAAGTATACATTTGGGATAATAACAGTACTTACCTCAAAGGATTGTTTTGAACGCTAAATGGGCTAATGCATGTAGAACACCTAATTTCGTATTGGGCATGGTGAGATTCTTTAAGACCAATAGCTGTTATTATTAATATTGCAATTGTAGTTACTACTATCCTATCTGTTCTGAATCTTCATAACTTGGTTTCTGGATAACCTCTATTCACTGTGGTTTCTGTATAACCTCTATTCACTATGCAGCTAGAAGAAAGCCTCTGGATCCATGGCTGCAGACTCATAAACTCTTTGGCTGTAGCCTTGGCTTGAATCCATTTAAACATTGGCAGGCCTCATGGATTGAGCTTTTACATTGACTCAAACATTCCTAAGAGCTTACTGTCCACTTAGAGTCTATGATCCAAGCCCACATGTCTCACCTTATGAACTGGTTCTCATTAGTTTCCACTTTTTCTTCCAATCTCAGGAGATGAGTGGCTATGTGGTTTCTGCATATCTCTTGCACACACTGTTGTCACCAGAATACTGGGTGGTTTTTTAAAGGACAAAAAGGGCTATTCTTTCTATATGTAGGAGACAAAGAAGGATTCCTGGAGAAAGTGACAATTAATATGACTCTTAACAATTAGGTGCAATCTGAGTTTGACTGAGTTTGACTGAAGGATTCCTGGAGAAAGTGACGATTAATATGACTCTTAACAATTAGGCGCAATCTGAGTTTGAAGTATGAAGAAGATAACAGGAATAGGGAGTCCATGAGAAAAATATGGGTGGCAAAAATATGAGGTGGTAGGTGATGACCCTTTTCCTTGAGTTTCTACAGTTTGTCTTTCACTAAGTATGGGCCGTTCATGCTGAAATCCTTGCTATTGGGGCAGGGCTATCTACTTCCCACCCAATTTCAAACTAAATTGAGCTCAAGGATAAGGTTAAAAATTTCCAGCTTTGCCCATCTGTTAGTTACTATGTATTTACTCAGTCAAAATGGTATCAAAACTTGGAAGTGTGCCCTTTGTTCTTATTGGTTGTTTTATGATTTTTTTCTCTCTAATTTCTCATCTTTTTTCTGACATCACTGTTGGCATATGTTGTTAGAAATTCTTGCTTAGGATATATAGGACAGTACAGGATATAGCAAAGAGAGTATTAAACTTGGAATGAAAAGATTGGGGTTGGTACAGGGTCCGTAGCACAATGGTTATGGCACCAGTCACATATATCCAGGCTGGTGGGTTTGAACCCGGCCCGGGCCTGCTAAACAACAATGACAACTGCAACAAAAACATAGCCAGGCATTGTGGCAGGCGCCTGTAGTCCCAGCTACTTGGGAGGTGAGGCAAGAGAATCGCTTTAGCCCAAGAGTTTGAGGTTGCTGAGGTTGCTGAGGCACTCTACTGAGGGTGATATAGTTAGACTCCGCCTCAAAAAAAAAAAAAAAAGAAAGAAAAGATTGCGGTCTAGTTCTGGCTTTATTGGGACAAATGATATATCTTTTTGGTCAGTGTTGGAAAACTATGGCCATTAGGCCAAATATGGGCAGCCTTCTGTTTTTATTCAACCTGCTAGCTAAGAATGGTAAGAATGGTTTGCACATTTATCAATGGTTGAAAAAAAGATGAAAAGAAGAATTGAATGACATATGAACATTATATGAAATTTAAGTTTCAGGGTCTATAAATAGAATTTTAATGAACCCTTTGCTTATATATTGTCTATAGCTGCTTCATGCTATGATAGCAGAGCTGAGCAAAGTCTACAGTATTTGTTATCTGGCCCTAAATTTACAAAGAAAGTTTGCTGATTATTGTTTTTGGTCTTTAGTTCTTTTGTAAAATGTGTATTACATCTGGAGAAGCACTCCATGAGTGCTATGGTTCCTGCACTTGGGGTAGGCAACACAGACTCCATTTTGGGGGGAGATTGATGTAGGATGCTTTCACCTAGGGCTGGACACAGACTCCATTCTTTAGACCCAGGCAGGCTCAGAAACCACACTCTGTGGCCTCCAGCAGGCTCCGAAAAACCAGTCTGATCAGTGCTCGACCTGAGCTGCCACTCCTGGAGCAGAGAGCATACCCAAGCAGGACCACATTCCTGACCAGGGGCAGTTTTAAAATTAATTTATACCCACAGGCCTCTGGTGCCAAAAGGTTGTGACATATTTAAGACATACCCCCCCTCCCAACTTCTCTGCCCACACAGGACAGAAGGCCCAAATGGGCTACCTACTTGGGATACCCCTTCCACTGTGCTGGAGGCTTTTATCTTTCTTTTTATCTATCTATCAATAAAATCTGTCCTGTTGCTTATTCATGGTGGACCATGGATTGGTTCTTCTTCCACTCTCCAAGACTAAGGACACAGCAGAGAGGGAGAGATATTCTTATAATCTATTGTCTTTCTTCTTTACTTTGTGTAAAATATTTTTCTTTTAAAAATATAAAGTCTGTTTGAGACAGTTCTGAACATATAAGGAAGACATGGTCAAGTTGTAAAAAAAATGAGTCCTTTATTATAGAAACATCCTCATCATCTACTTCAGGGCATATAGCTATAGAAACTTACTTAAATGAAAGAAGTGACAGCCTATAGGAATGGCATAGGGACCCTCACAGTTTGTCTCTATAAGAACCCTACTGGGGTGGGAAATGGTTGCTGAGAGTGGAGTGAGTATACTTGATAACTTAACTGCTGCTCCTCAGTGTCTGAAAAGGAATCCTGAGGCCTTGTTTCTGGAGTTGTAATACATATAGTTGTCCTGACAGTGCCCAGTCAATTTTAATCTTTACTGCTGGGGTGGTAATCTTTGGATGATTAAAAAAGGCACCCTGGTCCATTCTCTGATTTAAACACAATTGAATCAAATTTGCTTTTTACAGCAGACTTTAGAAACAAAGCAAAGTAATTAGAAATTAGAACCAATGAAAAAAGTAGGACGCACTGTGTATCTTTCCTGGGGAAGTAGGTTTATATATCTGTCTTCTTTATTGCACTGAAGTCACTTCTAAGAATTGTGGCTCTCCAGTGCCTTATTCAACAGCTGGTGGGTAAATGAAAGAAAAAACAATGAAGGGAAAGTATAGAGATAAACAAAGAAAACCAATGACCATTTTTTCCAAAAGTATAGAAAAATTGGATATATAAATCAACATGTGAGCAACAGTAGGAATGTGGTTCTAAGTTTTTTTAAAAAATGAAAATTTCTCTCTCCTTTGACGTGGCTGCTCATATGTACATATTGCAAATACTGATCTGAATCCAGTTCCTAATGTCCTTTCTGCTATATTCTGTTTTCTTCTGACTCGCAGCTCTCTCTTTTTCAGTCTCATCCCTCTATATTCAGAAATTCTTTACTACCTGCATTGGTTAAAAAATTTCCACCATTTTTTCTAATACCTAATCACCCCATTTTAATGGCTTTCTGAAAGGTAAATGTTTTTGTGATAACCGTTGTCATTGGAGCTGTTATACTTTTTTGAAACGATTTTTTACATCCGAACATGTTATGCAAAGACAAAATGGCAAAGTAGTTAAACTTTTATTTTTTCAAGCTAACACTTCCAAAGTCTCGCTGTATTTAATCCTCACAGCAATCCTAACTGTGCTTTTTAGATAAGGACACTGAGGCAGAGAGAAAATAGAACTTTTCTAAAGAAGAAAAATAATAGCATATGTCTTAATTCTATAGTTCAGCTCTCCAGGTGAGAGATATGTTAACGAGTGGGAATTGACCTGTGTGTCCGTGTGTTGTGTGTGTGTGATGTTAGAGCTTCAGGGAGTAAATTTAAAGACAAAGACCCCAGCCTTTAGGAAGACAGTGTCTCTGAATGATATTTCCTTTCTTCTCTTGCACTCTCACCCCAGAGTAATGATTAGTCAGATCAGAGAAAATGCCAGCTGCTTGGACTGGTGTCCCACATAGAGAAGCAGGTGCTTCTGCCCTGAAAAATGAAGGCAGGGCTCTAGAGTAATCAGAGCTGCCTTGGCAATTGAAGAAGAAAAGCTTCAGGACTGGTTCATTGTGATCTCCTAGCCAGGGGAAATGGGGAGCTGCTATTGTATTATCGTTTTAAAGGAACCCAGCTGACAAGAAACCAAAGGAAATTATTGAAAAAAAGGGAGAAAACTCAAATATCAATCAGATAAGTCATCTTTTCTTTGATGTAATATACCACTGTTATTCTTGTTTCCGAACTTCTAATATGTTTTAAAACAAACCAGGCTGGGTAGTTTGAAAGTAATTGAGCTATTTGGACCACGTTCTTTTCTTTGTTGTACTTTTCCTGTGGAGATAATCTAAGTGCAACATTTCTGCTAAAGACCAGATCCTATTGACTTCAGTGGGCTTTTGGATCAATGGAGAGCGGGGCACTGATGTAAGTACTCTTCTTCACTCTCACGTGGGTAGCAGCAGCCTGTGGAAGAACACAAAGAAGTATTAATGGGTTTGCTGCTATCAAATTGCTTGTTTCTAGACTAAGAAAAAGATAATTTTGTTTAATTACAATAATGTATTTTATTATCAAAAATTATGAAGTGGTTTACTCTCCAGTAAGAGCAACGTACTTGGTAAAAAAGTTTAAAGTAGGGGCTTATGGAAATTCAACAGCCTTCAGAAAATGATGCGAAGAGTAACTTTAACTTTCTTATCAGCTATGGAAACAGTGGAGTTCATAAAACTAGACAGTAAATGTGAAGCTAATCTTTTATTTTAAAACTAGTAACTTACAAAATTACTACAAAGAAATGCTCATATCTTTATATTTTCCATTAAAGAATTATATTGATTGTGTAGGCTGAATGTCCTCCATAATGTATAAATTTCTCTCTGTGTGAATGTGTATATGTGTACACACACACACACACACATTCATATATGCATAAGTATATAGTCTTTCTGATTGCCTGTTGGAGAAAGCATATGTTACTTTCATCATTTAGGAGAATAGAAAAGCCAATCCAATCACATGAGGAAAAAAATGGGGAAAAAGCTGTATTTTAACAAGAGGAGTTTTAATTGGAGAGATAATGTGACTGATCATAATGTCCAACAATTATAAGACTATTCTTTTTTTTTGAGATGGAGCCTCAAGCTATCCCCCTGGGTAGAGTGCCATGGCATCACAGCTCATAGCAACCTCCAACTCCTGGGCTCAAGTGAGTCTCCTGCCTCCGCCTCCCAAGTAGCTGGGACCACAGGCGCCCGCCACGACGCCCGGCCATTTTTTTTTTTTTTTTGGTTGCAGCCATCATTGTTGTTTGGCGGGCCCAGGCTGGGGATTCGAACCCACCACCTTAGGTGTACGTGGCTGGCGCCTTAACCGATTGAGCCACAGGCGCCGAGCCTCTTTGCCTTTTTCTGAGTTCCTAACCGTGCACCTGTCAGTCTGGCAGTCCGTTCTGCAGACTCCTCTGATTGCTTTGTTAAGTCTTGTCTCAGGGGTGACATGCTACCTTGAGAGTAGGGAAACTGATGCTGAGTCCAGTGACACTTGTGCCTTGATTTACCTTTTCTAGATGCGAGAGGACAGGGAACTTATTCCCATCCTTTTCGCACGCTGTTGCTATTGCCTTCTCTCCTTCTGTCTGGAGACATTCCTGCGACAGGCAGGCATGTCCCATCGCGTGCGGGGTCACAGATGGAAGCAGGCTTCTCACTTTGGCTTCCACCTGCCAGGTGTGCTAGTTGGTCACAGAGACTTGAGAGGCAGAAAGACCTGGCTTTGAACTCAGCCCCATCACATCTCGGATCGTCTTTGGAGCCACTATTCCAAGGTTGTTCTTTTCCTTAGTTTCTTTCCCTAATGCACCCAAGGACCACTGGAGATTTTAATGACTAATGTAAGTAGGCCACTAACTTTTGATACAACTACGGCTATAATAATAATGACAACAGAATCAAATGATAGTATTTACTTTAATAAAGTGAGGGCTCTTGTCAGCACAGGAGAGACACTCAAGCTACCTTAACAAAAATGGGGAATTTGGGAGGAAGTCCTGTCGAGCCCACAAAAAGCAACATGGTTGGGCCTCAGGAACCAGGTCCTTGTTTGAGTCTCTCTCCATCCCTCATTCCCACCTGTCTGTGCCCTTCTCCAAGCTTCTTCCACTTTGCTGGTCCATGTTCAGGAAACGTAATTACTACTCTCCTCGGGCTTCAGATTCTCCCAGAGAAGGACTTAGCCTGATAAACTCCTAGTCTGGAGTTCAAACATCCTGTCAAAGACCGTCAGTGTCCACCTCAGGATGGGGCACTGTGGCCAGGAAGTGAGGCTCCATCAAACCTTAACTTCGTCCAGAATCAATTAAACCAGGGTGCTCCTTTCTGTAAAGCCTCCCTGTGACTTTTCATTGAAATAGTCATAAACTCTGATTTCTTTTTTCCTCAGCTTATAAGGCCCCATGTGGACAGACCTCTCCGTGCCTGCCTCTCAGATGCCTTCCCAGACCACAAGGATCTCTCTTATATTTTCTCATGGAGGATGTCCCTCCCCCCCAACACAGGGCATCCTTCTGTCTCCTTATGACTCCAATCTCAGTTGAAATGTCATCTTTATATAGTGGGACCATACCGACTGCTGAGTAGATAGTAGTGACTCTCTGACATTGAAATTACCTTTTTTTTTTTCTTTTTTTAAAAGTAATTTGTTCCATCATCTTCTCCACAAATTATCTTAGTTGCCTTTAGGTGGCAGGGACATGGGCCACTGTTCACCACTGGCCCCCAGCCCCAGCTTAGCCCACTGCGGGTCTCAAGCTGTTTTAGTTGAAGGACTGATCTCTCTTCTTGCAAACATGCAGAAGGAATTAGGGCTGAGATTAAGGACCTCCAGAAGAGGAGGTGGCGTGTAGGCAAACAGAGGGGCCACTATATACTCAGATGGCACCTTCATGCAAAGAAGCCTTTTGCTATATACTATTGTATTTAATTTTCAAACCAATACACAGTATTTAACCAGTATGGAAGTAGAGGTTCTAGGAGATGAAGCAACTTGTCCAAGATTCCACAGATGGGTGAAAACAGATCATGAACCTCCAGTTCCAAAATTCAAATCTGATTTTCTGACATGCGACAATTATTCAGTGAAATTTTTCTCTAACCTTTCCCAATTATTTATACAAATCTATATTCTTGATCATAGTCAACTAAGAAATTCTATTCTTACTTCCATATATACTTAAGTTTATTAATTGGTACTGGATTAGGATTGTAAAACCAATGGCTTTACCATCTTTCTTTTTTGTTCATTTTTATTAAAGATGGCATTTTGCTCTGTCCCCCAGGCTGGGCTGTAGTGGTACAATCATAGCTCAGTGTAACCTCAGACTCCTGGGCTCGAGTGATCCTCCCCCTTAGCCAACTGAATAACGGGGACTATAGGCACATGTCACCATCCCCAGCTAATTAAAACAAACAAACTACAGAGATGGGGTCTCACTAAATTGTCCAGGGCACTCTGGAATTTTTGACATCAAGTGATCCTCTGGCCTTACCCTAGGATGACTGGCCTAGGGTAGTCCTAGGGTAAGGCCAGAGGATCATTTGGCCTTTGCACCATTTACTTTCAAAACATTCTGTTTTAAACATTCTGTTTTGAAAGTAGATGGGTAGGTTTTGGGGTAGGTTTTTGTTCCAAAGGAGCCTTTTCCAGCAATGAGGTTTAATTATGACATTACTTGAAACTATTATTCTTTAAAGATACTGTTTGTATGTAGGTTAACATCAAGTAAAATCAATTAGTAAAAAAAGTGTTTATTTCTCATATGTAGTCTTTACTTCGTAAATTTAGCATTTTACTTGCAAAGACTTTTTGTATCCAGGATTGATAGCAAAAATCAGTTGGCTCTTGAAAACACAAAAGCCTTTATTTACTCTAAAAAGCAATTTAATTATTATTTAATTATTAACCCGTAACTCATGCTTCATATATGTTGTGTTTAACACTGACATTTTAGTCGCCATTAGTTCCATTTTGGAAATTGAAGGCGTACACAGTTGTATCTTGTTCAAATAGTTCCAGCTAAATATACTTCATTGAATTTATTTCCATGGTCATTTTATAATTGGGATTGAGGATAAATAAGTGTGATGTAATTGCTAATGTTAATCTGCTGGTTGATGAGATAAGTGGTGACAAATGCAATCTGGATTGTGGATGTAAAATGTCGATGACTCTTGATGTCATATATCTAAGTCATTTAAGTTTTGGCCCATCAGGAGCCAGAGATCACTGCTCTGCTACTTTCTAGCTTAGAGACAAAGGAGAAAGAAGGGGCTAGATTCAGCTAATAGGGGCCTTAAAAATCTGGACTGAGTTTGATTTCCTCTCCCACCAATTACTAATTCTGTGATCTTGGGAAATTTCTTTACCCCCAGTTTCTTGATTTTGTCAAGTGTAACCTTGAGCAATAATATTCCCCTCGCAAGACTTTTTGTGAGGATTAAAATATAAAATATGGAAAACTCTTAGTACTTGGTCTGCGGCATAGAAAGCACTCACCAATGTAGCTGGTATTGCTTATTAAACAGATATTACAGAGACTAAGCAGAGATTCACGTGGCTGGTGTGCTGTCCAAGATGCAGACTTTGAGCGTACATCCATTTACTTTTTTGCCACCGTTGAGGTTAAATAGGTGCTGACATCCTTTAACAATAAAGAGTGAACCAATATTTATCTGCTTTCATTGATTGCAAAATAGCCATTTAGCTCTCAAAAAAAAATTAAAATTTCATGGAGTTTGAGTAGGTAAGGCCATAAAGTTGGTTTTTTTTTTTTTAAAAAAAAAAACTTGATAAAGAAGAATAATTTAAATTTTAACTGCATTTCTGTGTAATGTTATTAGAAGTCTAAAAGATTTTTCACAACTGTACTTCCATTTTCTGATCTATCAATTACCTACAGATAGTGTTCCTTGGCTGAAATCTATCCTGGAAACTCCGGGAGTCAGCCATGCATTATGGACTCACAGTTAATAGGTGTATTTAATTGTGGAATGTGAAATTTTTTTCAGGAAAGGAATTTGTTAGGATTAAAACTACAAGAAAATCTCTGGCCATCTGACTGCAGAGAAGGGAAACATTAACATTAACTGAAAACTCAAGAGTTTCAGCCTTAGGTAAACATGAAGCTTTCTAATAAAACTTTCACCATTGGAGGTTTTCAGGTGTTCTTTGGGCCAGTCTCATTATGTGAATACCATCCAGGAAGTTCATGTGACTTTCCAAGGTCACAACCTTAGTTGTGGTGGCAAGATCAGAACTACAATGCTCTTTCCATCTTACTGTTACTAAGTTTAATTCATTGTTATAACTAGGTTCACAGTTCCCAGATACAAAGTATCTTGAATAGTAAGCTTTGATAATAAAAATGTAATAGAAGCAAATTTTATTAACTAATTGTATATCCTTATGTGGACATTTTATTCCTGTTTCATAAAGGAACTTGTAATTTATATGTCATCATTAAAATTATTGAGAATATCTTACCATGAAAGAAAGGTAGGGACTGGCCTATCACTATTATACTATATATTATATGTATATTAGATGGTCGGAGAGAATTTGGCGAGGAGTAGATATAGTCAGTATATAGTTTTATTTTTATTTTGCAAAGCATTGAACATTACAGATTAGATTTATACTATTCATGTGATTGCTGTTATCAAAGAATTGATTGTGACAGTGACTCAGATGTCAGAAAGCAGTTACACTAATAACAACATGATTACTGGCAAACAATTTAATTCTAGCAACCTGCTTAGAATCCTTATGAAGCAAATCATTTTCCCCAGCTATCTAGAATGGGTACCGACCTGCCTCCTTTATCTATCACCATTTAAAAGAAAACGGCATTTAAACAGTTTTTGATTAGATGTATGACGGAAAGTCCGCTTTCAAACCCTTATCTGGAATCTTACATCTTCTTCTAAGCACTGTAATTATTTTTTTAAAGCTTCCGTTCACAGGCAGAGTCTTGTTTCTTCCATTTGTTTCTGTTTATTTAACCATGATCACTCTTTGAAATGTTTGGTTAACAAACAAGTCTGGGTCAGTAGTTTTCAAGTAGCAAGTTTTTCTGCCTGGTTTTTCGGTATCTCTTTTGGTTTTTCTCCTCCCCCCCCCTTTTTTTTTTTTAGTAAAGTTACAATGTTTTAGTTTTAATATGTAATAATTTTTCTTATCTCTTCCCAGTTATAAAAACAATCTTCATTATAGATATTTAGAAACCACTAAACATTATATGGAAGAAAAATCTTATCACTCAGTGGTGAGAAGTGACCGTTATTAGAATGCCACGTGTTTCTTACTTGCTTTTTTCTTTTTTTAAAATTCCTTCTTTATCTCTGTATCATCTTTCTCCCATCTACTCTGGTCCTCTCACTGGCTGTGACCTGGGGGCAGCTAGACCTCCATCACCTTCCTTTCTTCATTTGCAAAATGAGAATAAGAACAACCTCCACCTTGTAGAGTAAATCTGAGGATTCAATGAGTTAATTTATGTAAAGTGACTAGCAGAGTCACTTTCCATAAGTGCTAAAGATTTTTCTTCTCTATCGCTCATGTAGATTTTATTTGCGTACACTTTTGTAGCAGTATATACAATATAAAATGCAAACAAATAGAAATAAAAAGAACCAGAATAGCCCACAGCTGGTCTGCTGTGATCTACATTAACGACCCTTGGGAAAGGACACTGGAACTTTTCAAGTAGGAAAATGATAATATTTTGATATTTGCATGGGGCCCATGGCTTTGAGGCATTCTATTGGGGGAAGGATTCCGAACTTACTTTGAAACTTGGGGCTCTCTAAGTGCTATGTCCTTTTGCTGAATGGGGACATGACTGAAGGGTATCTTAGGATATTTTTAGTCTAATGACCTCAGGTGTATAGGAGTGGTTTTAAATGCTGGGATGACTTTCAGGGTTCAGCTGAACTTACCCACTTCCCCTCCTGCCCTTTCACAAGGAGCATCCAGACTTGCAGCTCCTAAGGTCTTTGCTGTCTCTTGAGTTCTCTCCTGTCTACCCACTTGAACTTGGACCATTTAACCACCTTATTTGCTCATGTGTGTGAGTCACAGCATAATGAGCATAAATAACACTCTTGCTGACTTCAACTTAAAGGAACTTAAACCTAGAGCCTAGAGATTATCTGCAAAAACCTAACCCAGTGAGAAGCATTGATCCTGCTTGTTCAAGGTGGATTTGAAGGCAGTTAAATACACTGTCAGTTTAGAAGGGGCCGTAGATCCACACTTGTGGATGGGGCTTTCCTCATCTGTGGGTTAATGAATCTCCTCCTATTTTTTGTGCATTCTGGCTAATTCTTGCCACACATGGTGCCCTTTTATCTTTGCTGTATAAAGGCTTTGCATCCCCTGATAGGGTTATATAATATTATCTGATACAAATTAATCCGATAGTATTAACTAGAAAAAGCAGGGCAGAGCTGAGTTATAATTATACTGAGTGTTTATTAGCAGAGGTAATTTTCCCAAATAGCTTCACTATAGAAAGTATTTTTATTCTATATTACTTATGCTCCTTCTTAGTAATGCTTTTACTGTATCTGACTTTTTCTAAAAATAAAATTCAGCAAAACCCTGATGCCTATGCCATGGTTAGAGGGTTTTGTTTCCCCACCAAAGTTGTTTTAGATCCTGTGCAGCTCAGTTAACTTATTTATGAACAGTATTTCAAAAGAAATCGATGGGCATTTTAAGGTTTAACAAATGCAATCGAATGTAGGTTACTTAGGTTTCATGTTAATTTGGTAACTATTCACTACTTTAGCCTCATGTTTTGTCTTTGTAAGGTTTCTTTGGAGTTTCTAAAGAATCATTTCCTGTTGTGTTAGTATGTTTCCGTAAGAACTCTGTTCGTAAGTACCGCTGGGAACTGATGGCCGTGTTAAGATATTTTCTAGTGAAGAAGAAAATCATGGAGCGAAAGATAAACATTGAAAAGTGGAAAATTTGGGGGGGGGGGAGAATTTACGAATGGACAACGTCAAAAGACATAATTTGTATATGTGAAAGAGGTGCAGTTTCATTATGTCACTTTTTTGCTTCTAGAATCATTTCTGACATGACTAGGAAGAGCAGAAGAGCGTGATTTGTTAAGGAATAAATCCAATTCTCATGGTGAAACTGGATTCATGTCATAGCTTAGTTCGTAAATTTGAGCTTGAACCGGTGTTTTCCATCCCAGGGGAGAAGGAATTCCAGTCACTGTTACCAACCAAAAAGCTGAATTAAACTGAGCATTGTCATGGGTCCAAGCTGCTGTGTACTTGTGACTTGTTACAACACAGAGACTAACTGGCTTTGGCCAACTTAAAATGACTCTGCCCTTCCGCTCACGAATGCAGGAGGATCTCACTTCCCAAAGGCTAGAGGAATGCAGGATTCTCTAGTGCTCTTTCGAGGGCACGTCAAAGGTTATTGATGATGTGCAAAAATTCACAGGGACGTTGGAACCAGAAATCTAGCCCCAGACTTGTTATTTTTGTTCAGTATTTTCAGAATCTAACTGCAGGAGAAAACGTCTTGGCTTTGGGTAGGCTGGTGTTTCATGTCTCACCTGTGGTCTGTACTTCCTGGACCATCCCACACGTTCTTTCTTAGCAAGATGGCTGGTCCCAGATGTGGTCCTCGTGGTGAGCTGGCTGCTCTTGATATGTGGGGCCAAAGTCACTCTTCTCCCCACGCTCCCTGTCTGTATACGAAGGCCCTTGCAGTGGGTTGAATTCCTCAACAGGTGTGCCAGAGCACAAAGGTTTCACGAACGAGTTGACAAATTGAAATAAATGTGTAGGATTTATTTGCTAGCTACGACTTCGGGGAGGCAATTATGATGGCTTCTTGTCAGATGAAATGTGAAACTGAGCTACGGAGAGTGAGGGTAATTTATTGTAAGCAGGAGGTAAAGTGTAATGTTAAGCTGGTGCCAAGAGGGGTTCCTCGGGAACCTGTGAGAACTCTTCCGACTGTCAATCACTGAGCCGTGCCCTGGCAGGAAACAGTTCTGCCCAGTATGTCACCCCGTGTCAAGGGTGGCCAAATGAGGAGGGCTCCATCTAGGAAGGCTATTCATTCAATTCCTTCAAGTCAATTCTCTCACTTCCAAAACACCCTGACCACACGCAAAGATTCTATGAGTCAAAGCTCTCATTGATTTACGTGTAGTCATGGTAACTGCCCTACAGAGTAAATATAAACCCCATGCATTTGCCAAAGGTGAGTAATTTGGATCTAATGGCGGGAGGAAAGCTATTTTTAGGGGAGGAGAAAGAGAAAATGGAGGGAAAAGAACATTAATTATTTTTCTTCTTTATCCTCTAATGACTGGCTGTTTCTACCACAGAAGATAAGACTGGAAAGAGAAAACGGGGTTTTACAAAGTGACTAAATCTAGAGGAGGGCAAAAGGAAGAGTCAAGTCTCATTGATGGGTTGTGAGCCAGTTTTTCTCTGAGTCTTGCAGCTTTCAAAACAACTGTTTTTGACATGATACGTTCTATTTATCTTTTCTTCATATATAATACCCCACTTGGCTTTACAGGAATGAACTTTCTTTGGTCCACAACAGTATAATTGATTTTTTGGATGAGTCTGTAGTAAGCCCCATATGGCAGACGTCTTTATCTCGTCCAAGTTTCTCGGAGGGTCTCAGCTCAGTTACTCCTCCGAAGGCCAATGTCGAGAGGCACAGCCACGTGGAAAGGAGAGATTGCAGGGAAAAGTCTCCCAGGCTGAGACCCCAACTCACATAGCTGATCTGGCATCCAGGGGCCAGTTCAGAATCTTAATTCTCACTCAGCGTCTAAAACTTCTTTATATCATTGCTAAAGATGATATAAAAGTATGACCAGCCTCCCCCCCAAAATAATTTATTGAGCATTGTGTCCTATTTTAAGTTCTTACTGAAAGTAATAAATTTCATTTTAAAGGGTTTTGCATGAAATGTTTGAATGTGCATGCTTTCTAGACTTGGCTTAAGGGTGCAGAAGTGCAGATTATTTTAAACAGTGAATTTTCATATGTGGCCAGAAAGAAAAGTTCTCAGGAACCGTTGCAATGCATGGAACACAATTCCTGGAGACTCAGGAGAAGCCACTTTGGTGTGTGCAGGTGTATAGAGCACATGGGAACTGATATTAAGTCCCTATCTCAGGTGGAAAAGGCCTACCTGCACTGTGAGTCTGAACTCAGTGGCTCTCTGAGCAAGATACTTACTAGAAGTCAGATTCTGGGTCCTAACTCAGACCTGCTAAGTGGGAAATTCTGGCAATCTGTGCTTTCCCACGCCCTCCGGGAAGTTCTGCACTCCCTAAAGTTAGAGAATGACTTTACTTCCCCTCTGTCAATTTCTAATAATCCCACACTCAATTTATTTCATCTCACACTAGCTGTAGGTAACACACACCAGGCTCCTCGTGGTGCCAGGGACTTTGTCAAGCAACTTAGGTGTATGGTTGTGTTCCTGGAATGTCACCGTGACATAGAGTCTATTATTTGCTTCACTTTAAAGATGGGATGACTGATGCCTACACTGACACCCTTTCCTAAGATGACCCATTTCTAAACAGCAGGGGCCGAGATCCACCCTGCTCCCCTCCTGAATCCTTGCGCGTAACCACAGAATGGTGCCTCCTTTATAATTATTGAATGCCAGGCAGGTGCAGGCCTGTGTAAAAATTAATAGTCCCAGAATTGGGAAATGGAATCCCACTGTCATGCATTGGAGTTTGATTTATATTCGCTGGCTCCCTCTGCTCTCAAGGCTTCACCTAGAAAATAGCACTTTTCTTCCCTTTTAATTCATCTTGTGGCCCCTGTGAGAATCAGACACAAAACCTACCCACACGCTGAAGGTGGACGCATTCTCTGTTTTTCTTGGTGGCGTGGAACTTTTCTTTAGACGTTTCCCCTAAGTTGTTGTCATCTCCTGTTCCTGCAGTTTGGTGGTTTTGTACCCTGGGGTGAGTGTGAGTGTATGTGTGTAGCCTACACCTGTTTGCTACAGATGAATTACAAACTCTTCTAAGAGAGGAACTCAATCCATGCTGCCTCACTTCCCAGGCGGGCCCTGTACACGAGAGGCTTCTAATGAGGCTTGTTGAATAATGAAGATGTTTATATTAATAACATCCCTTCAAAAATATAATAAAATATTTCCTATATGAATACAAATCTGGGTTAATGGAGGGAGGGGCCCACCTGAAATTGTAGGGAAATGGCTAAAATCAATTGAAATTGGTGGTAAATGTACCCAAAGTAGAGACAACTGTTGTGATCATTGACAACTTGAATTTCCAAACATCATCAATGTAGGATAAGAAGAATTTCGTATGGAAGTGTGGTCAATTATATACTGGTTTCTGACCACACCTATGGTGCATTTTATCAGGGTACATGTCACATCTACTAAGTGGAGTATACATGTCTTAGCACAGTAATTAGGAAAGTGCGGTGAAGGCTATGTTAACCAATTTGTTGTATTTCAAATTGTATATAAAACCAGCATATTGTACCCCATAAATGCATTGATGTACACAGCTATGATTTAATGAAAAAAAAAAAAAGGAATTTTGAATGTTTCCATGAAGTACCTGTTAGGATCGTGTCTGTCGCACCCACAGGCTGTTCTTTTTGGCTGTCCCTGCAATTGGTAAAGTGATGCTATTTACCTCTGAGGCTTTTGGAGCGGGAGGATGGCAGGGTTTTTGAGTGAACTCACTCTTCGTCCCGTGAAAAGAAGCTTTCTGAAGAGACAATTTCCATTCATTGCTGCCATCCTTAGCAGAAAGATAGAAAAAGGTTTTACACTTTAAGTGAGAATTAATATTTTTAGCATGAAGATAGGATCCCTAATAATGCCTTATAATTTCTTGTGTCATGTATATTTATAGAAGTTTTAATTCCTCTATGACCCTCTCATACACTTGCATTGATTTAGACTTAGGGATTTCTGGGCTTTATTAACAGATAATTTTGCAGTCACACGTGTATGTAGTTTTTAGAATGACGAATAGCATTTTTTTTGTTACCAAAGAAACAGGTTTATCATAGACAATGGAAATAAATTAAATAACAATAAAATAACCCAAATTCATTTTTGTTTTCCATGTGGTAAAAGTTATTGATACGTTATTATAAACTAGCAGGTGTATCTGTAGACCAGTATTACACAAAGCTGTCACATTTTGTTAATGAATGCCTCATTCTACAGAATGAACTCTGACCTAATATGTTACATGTTCTAGTTATTATTCTAATGGAAGGAATAGGTTAGTATGAGATTAAAGGAAGATAAATGGGTACTTCATGACAGGCAAAGTTGCAGGAGAAAATAAACTGTAGTAGAGAATTTCCGAATTTCTTCCTAAAGGAAGGTCTGCCTCACCTGTGCTGTGGAAGTTAAGGACAGTTCAGATAGGGTAGTCTCTACCAATGTTGCTTGTAGTTCTCTAAGTTATATTACCTTACTCCTGAAAGTATTTCAGAGTAATTTGATAGGCCTAAGTAGTCAGTAATGGTCACACACACCCCCCCTTTTAGCAACTGTCATCAATACATTTTGCACCCTCTAAATAGAGCCGGGTCAGGAGGATTACACTGTTTAATGCTAACCTCTCTGCCTGACTTCACTGGGGATAATTGCTCTGTCAATTTTTTTCGTACTGTATAGGTTCAATTAGAAACATTCCTTATCTAACCCAGAAGGAAACCGCACTTGCCCAGCTGATAGGTTTCCATTAGACACACACACACACTGAATAAGGGAAAATTCAATATGTTTTCTCCCAGCAGCGATTTTCAGTACCTTCTGCTAATTCTTCCTTTAGTAAAGGTCTTCCTCCTTAAAAATATTCAGTGAGAAAGTTAGCTGAGTTGTTAATAGAGGGTGTATCTTAAAACCTTTGAACCTCTACTCTTTTTATTCGGTTATGATAATTAAAAGGCAAAATACAAAGCAAATTTGCTAAGAAGATTAATATCTGGCAGATGTTTAATCATGAAAGAACCATCTCATCATATAATCAGTTCCTCCATGACCACTGCCTACACACACCACACTGACAGCCTCCAGAGCAAGCCATCTGCATTCGAATTATTATCTGTTAAATTCTTTATGAGAGCCACCAAAATACTCATTTGAAGTAAAAGATCCCGCACACTGCACTTTAGGAAGAGACATGAATTTTAATGTATTTTCCAGTAGCTGATAAGAAAGCAAATCATGGCTTACTTAGAATTCTCAAATGACAGCTCCAGATCTGGCGCTAAATGAAAAATGGATTCTGCCTGGAAGCTCGCAGGCCTCTGCTATTGGGCCTGCAGGAGGGGTATCTTCTTGAAAGATAGCAGGCCCTCCATATCATTCAATTCGCTTTAACAAACATTTGTTGAATGCCTACAACATACCAAGCATTCAGATACGTAACCCCAGAAGATTCAAGGAATAATAAGACCCACTGCTTGCTTTTGAAGTATTCAAAAGTACAGGATTATATGATAAATGGGCAAAACCAGACACATAAACAAAATAGTTTAGGACACTGATAAGGGTTATAAATAAGGGTGTTTTCACAGTGCTGTGTTCAGGGACATAGATGAGGAGTAACTATTCCTTCTAGGGATGGTAAAATCCCCAAGGAACGGATTCCTCTTGTTCTCTTGTCATTATCCATAAGAATGGTGTAACACAGCCAGGGCCTTTCCCGTAATAATTACTTAATACATAGTTGCTTATGTGATCCAAATTAAAAGTGTTTCTGGTTCTTGGAGATTTTACAGTTTTGCTGTTTGTTTTTTGGAGCGGTCACACGTACAATGGGTAGTTTTTGACAAAGGTTCTACCCTCTGCAGCCCACCCTTTCAATGCTGCTATGGCACCTGCTCATTCCCTCCCTCAGTAACCATTTCAGACTATGAGAAGCTGTTTATGGTGGAGGGGAAGGTCAGGGAAAGAGCTGGAGTAACCCAGGCTCGCCCTCAACTCTTTCCCTTTATTCCTTGAAGAAGCCAACCTAGTCACACCTGAGTGAAGACTAGCAATGGTGACCATGGGAACAACTCATTGGAAGTGATTTTAGTTGTGAAGTAGCCTAACATTCAAATTCAGGAATGAAAGGAAAGATCAGGCAACAAAAAGGTGATTTAAAATCTTGTCACTCAAAGTGTGGTCCATGGCAATGCCAGCTGTGCTGGGAGCTTTTGAGAAATGCAGAAATCTCCGTTGAATGAGATTTGGCATTGTAAGAAAGTTCTCAAGGTTTTTTTTTTGAGCATTAAACCTTGAGGACTAGTCTAGATCCAGTTAAAAAGATTTTAAATCATTGAAAAGTAAGAGATACAAATGGATTCTAGCAGCAAAATTTTTCGGTTGTGGTGATACCATTACATTTCATATTTCATACCAATTTTGTTGATTATACATCATATAATGTACAAATGAAGTATGATCATGGCATCAAAATAAATGCAGCAAAATGGACAAGATTGTGGGTTGTTTTTTCTTTCTTTCTTTTTTTTTTTTTTTTTATGACAGTGTCTTACTCCTTTGACCTGGGTAGAATGCCATGGTGATCATCTTAGCTCACAGCAACCTCAAACTCTTAGACTCAGGTGGTCCTCTTGCCTCAGCCTCCTGAGTAGTTGGGACAACAGGCACCCGCCACCATACCTGGCTAGTTTTCTGGGGTTTTTTTTTGTAGAGACAGGGTCTCCCTCTTGTTCAGGCTAATCTGTAACTCCTGAGCTTAAGTGATCTTCCTACATCAGCCTCTCAGAGTGCTGGGATTACAGGTGTGAGCCACTGCGCCCTGTTGATATTGTGGGGGGTTTGCCCCCCAGATGATGAATGTTTGTGTCATTTTTTTGAGAGTTTGTAGTTTGGTCTACTCTACAGGACAGTATCTGATACACAGCCCTTCTGAGGGGACAACATTACCATGAGTCAGTTATTAAGCCCCAAAATCTGATTGTTAAAAATATTGTTTGATCTCCTTGTGGTGTTGCCATAGTTCCTGACTCAATCATTTTCTTAAGCTTCCCCAATAAAATAGGCCATATAATCATCACCAGGTTCAGAGTGAAAATACTTCTTTACTAATTTTATAGATACAAACTAATTAAGGTAATTTGAATCTTGGCCACAATTCAAGAAAGCCATTTATTTGAGGTGTAATCTTTCAAATGCTCAATGAGGACTGCAGATAAAGATAATACAGAAAATAAAGGCTGCAGTTTTTTTAAAGGCTCAAGAATTCGACACGGTACCAAAGGGAGGGGCATTTATAATCTGAAACTGTAGGACATAAAGTGAGTAATGATTTGCTTTTGTTCTTGGGCTACATGTCACAATCCATTAGAAGCAATACTAATTATTCCCATATTTCTTATTTAATAAGAATGGTAAAGAAGGTGGACATCTCTTTCTCTTGATGTAAGAATTAGATTTGAGTTCTTTTCTGTGACAATGTCCACTCTTCCCATTTCATCTTCTGTTTATCCCTCTTCTTTTCTCCCTTCTTGGGATTTCTTTGTTCAGGGTCTCTAAACATTGGCCTCGAGGCAATTTTCTGTAATTACTTTGCTGAGGGTATGCAATTTCTGGAAAGCTTGAGTAAGGACAAAGGGAAAATGTAGAATGAGGGCGCAAAGGCAAATTTAGTGAACTGGCCACTGTTTCTCAAGAAAATACAGGTCCCCTAGATTGTCTCCTGAGCAGTGGTTTGAAATGATTGCCCCTTGGAACAGATTTTTATCTGGATCAATTTTCCTATCTTTGGTCTCTCTTGGTTCCACGCTTAGCCACAGGGCTCCCATTCCCCTGTACCTCTGGTGGCCCCTGGGCAGGTTCTGAAGAACCCAGCATCTCCCTGGTTCAGCCCTGGGTGCTAGAGATGGAGTGGGTGCCCGTGGAGAATGCACACAGAAGCCTGGGCCTAGACCCTGGGGGAGGCTGAGTCTCGCTGATGACAGGAGACCAGGCCACTGTAGCACAGCCAAGCGCTCCACATACACCGTCGGACTGGCTGGAATCACTAGGAACTGCTCTGGCTTGCACTGGGGCAACTGGGCTGAGCAGATCTGGGACATCACATAAGCTGTGTTTAGTTCAGTCTCTACATAATTGACTAAAATGATAGCATCTTAAAAGAAAATACCCATTTGTCTTTCCACAGCAATCCAACGGCCTTAAAATACAGTGGACAAAAGGCCTAGATATGTTGTTTTTAATATAAATCAGTGGCTATCGACCCAGGGTGATTCTGCCTCCCAGGCGACATATGGCAACATCTAGAGACACAACAGTGAGGGGGCTGCTGGCGTCTGGTTTAGGGGCCAAGGAAGCTACTGGCAAATAGCCTCATCCACAGAAGAACTTATCTAACCCAGAATGTTAAAATAGACCAAGGACCTAGTTTTTGGATCATAAGGTTAATTTATTTTATTTAGTAATTGAAGTAAAAAGTCTCAGTTACTGTCTGTTGGACATTACTTGGAGATTCTAGCCTAGCCTGGCCTTCCGCAAGCCCCCATGTCTTTGGGAAAATTAGTGCCCCAGGCAAGATGCACCCACCCACCTCCAAGCTCCAGAGGGAGGTGCTAGAAAACGCCAAGGGCAAGTTTCTCCTTCTTAAAAATTTATCCTTAGCTAACTGTACAGTGAAGAGGATTAAACTTTGATCTTTATTCCCTCCTACTCTGCCCCACATTTTTATTATTTCCGTTGGAGAGTTCTGGCTCCAATCTTTAAGTTGCTATAGTCCTGACAGGGTATAGAATAAGACATATATCTGAATCTAGCCACCATTTATAATAGTTTTCCATGACAGGAAAAATGTGTCCTATTACACACCTATGTAGAATTGTTAGAATCAGCCTAGCATCCTAGATTTGAAGAGATGGCTCATGGTTTTTAAAATCCCTTTTGTTACTACTATGAAGAGATTTAACTATCAAGGAGTTAAAATGTAAATTATTTAATGCCAGAGCTCTGTGTTTTGTTTATGGATGTACCCAAGCTAGCCTGGAATTGTGCCTGGTTCATAGGATAAATATTTGTTCAATAGAATTTTGATCTTTTGTCGTAGATACGATCGTTTTTATACGAGGAATATGTAAGCACACAAGTCATTTCCCTTTTATCTGAGTTAATGTATCATACTGGGCCCATTAAATTGGCCTCATTTCAAAATATTATCAATTATTGGGTGTTTTCTTTTTCCCTTAGGGGAAAAAGAGGGGAATAGATCCAGATCTGAGTCCTGATTCTGCCTCTTACAGCTGTGAGACTTTAGACAATTTACTTGAACTTGCTAAGTCTTAGTTTCCTCTTTTGTAAAACGTTTAGTATAGATTGATCATTTCTTATCCAAAATTCTTGGAACCAGAGTATTTTAGAATTTGGATTTTTGAAATATTCTCATTATACCTAGAGGTTCAGCACCCCTCATCTAAAAATCTGAAATGCGAAATGCTCCAAGGAGCATTTCATTTGAGCATTGTATGGGCTCTCAAAAAGTTGTGGATTTTTGAGTATTTTGGATTTCGGATTTTTGAAGTTTGGGTACTCAACCTCTATTAAATGAGTTAAGATAATGGGCTTTAATGCCTACATCAACACAAGTACTCTAGAATGTTAGCTGATATTATTGTATGCTGTTTAAAAAGTAATCTTAAGAGCTGGCTCTGGAAATCATATTAGTTACAAGATATTCTTTGTTTAAGAAAATTCCCTGATGGAGTTCATTGAGTCTCTGAAACCATGGACCAGAGACATCTAGAGATTAAGATACTGTGCATAAAAAGTCGAAAGGAGGTAGGGAGCACAAAAAAGAAAGTAAATAAAAACTGGGGATGTCACATTTTATAATTTACCTAACATACATATTATTTTTCCCTCTCAGGACCTGGCACAGTGCTTGGTATGTGGTGGTTGATCAGAATCAAAGGCATTTTCCAGGGAGCACCATGGTCCCATGACCTTTCTATGGTTTGGTCTAAAAAACCCCGTTCCTGTTGACAGGCTGAGTCCCTTAAGGGACAGAGGGCCCAGCTGGCCATGGATTCTTCTTAGAGCTTTTAACATCTCATTGCCACTGCAGATAGGTTTCTTTTTAGATGTGTATTTTTTCAGAGACATTTTCTCAATACATTTACTCACAGCACAGTATATTTGAGAACGACAGTAGAACCACCTCCAGAGTTGACCACCTCCCTGCATAAGTTGACCAAGTTTTCATAGATGAGCCACGCACCCCATGTCTGTATCAGGAAGCCTAGTTCCTCTTGTTGACCCCCTTTGTGTGTTGATCCCAGTCCTGTGGGTGATCAACACACAGAAGTTCTACCGTATTTAGTTTTCACATACATTCTATGTGCTTTTGTTGATGTTCCCTTTTCGCAGAAATATATCTTTTTCAATTTGAAATGAGGATATTAGAATTCCTTTTAACTTCTTAGGTTTTAGCATGGTCGTAACATCATAATGCATTGTACTACATAATCTGGTTTTAATTAAAGGTAACTAATAGTTTAAGTGGAGCACACGCACAGAGTATGCCCACACCTTCCCATAATGTGGTTTGCCAAAGGTCCTGTCTGTCAGTTTGATAATCTGCGATGAACTTGGACCCAGAGGTGGGCCCTGACAGCTCTGTGCAAGAAGCTCGCGTCGAGTTTGAGACCTGTCTGTGAATCACTGTAAGCTCATGAAGAACTGGAGCTCTGTTTGGTGTTTTCATGCCCTTTTCATCTTTTTACATCCCCGTCTCTCCTGGCCCTGACTGCTCAACTCTGGCCCTTGAGACATCTCATCTGCTTTCTCCATACCCAGAATGAATTGTTTCCAGACATAAATGAAAAGGAGAAATCAAAATCACTTGAACTGAGTTTTTGACAGTTCTGAAGACTTTTTATTTATTTTCCATTACTTCTTATTCCATTAGTATTCCTAAATTATCTTGTTTAATTGGATCCTTCCAAATGCATCATGCCACGGAGATGGGGATAAAGAACACAGTAATTGCTGAAATCATTTCCTTATTGGAAAGTGTCGAGGAAAATAAATACGCACCAAATGCCTAGGACCTTGCAAACTGAGTTTCTGGTGTGGCTTTTTTTTTAAAGGGCAAATAATAATAGTCATCATGTATTAAGCACTATGTGCCAGGTACTGGGCTGGGCACTTTGTGAGGATCATTTCATTAAATTTTCACAATTTCCATTTTAGCAAATTACCTAATTATAGAAACCAAAGCATCCAAAAATTAGGTTGCTTGCCAGAAGTTCCACAAGTAGCACGTTACAGTTCTAAGCAGACCATCACTAGAGTAGGAAGCCATTTTATTGTTTAAGCTTTCTACAATATAATTAACATTATTTACTTCTTATATGTCAATGACAAGAGGAAGCAAAAATGGCCTAGATCTAAATCCTCTCTCTCTCTCTCCTACACACTTTAATCATAATACAGGCTTTAAGAAAGATCTAGAACCTACGTGCTTCTTAAACCCTATATTAATATCAAAATTGCAAACTAAATACAATCAATCAAGGGAAAAGATAATTCAGGTTCCTAATTAGAACTTAAGATAGGAATTAATCCGTGATACATTCTTCTCATTGTTGTGGAAGATACCTGGAAATGGTGTAGAAGAACATCTTTTCTTTAATGTTTAACCCCAAATTATCTTCTCTAGCATCTAAACGGTTCATTTTCAGATGATTATTTTTCTAACGTGGAAGGCTTTCATCCATGTGTTGATCACAGCTAGGGACTGAGGAAGCATGTTGCTATGACTTGGACTTCAAACAGGAAAACAGCAAAGCGATTAGAGGTGGTGTATATGACCACTTTCCATTTTCTTCAGTGGCTGGACACACTTGACCTTCTAACGTGTGACTGTCTATAGGAAAAGAGGCAAAGAAGTAATGTTTACCCAGTGTATAATGAATCAATGAATCCACGGCCAATCTATATAAAACATTCTCTCTCTTCTCAGATTTTGTGGTTGGCTATCAGAACTATATCTGGAGTGGGGGGCATTGTTGGGAGATAAATCTTCATGGGACTTGCCTGTTCTTTGATTGACCTGAACATTTTAAGAGAGAAATTATAAGTTACTTCCCATTTGCTTGTTTGCCTTTATTAATGTTGTTTTGGGAGCAATGTGCAGATGAGTTGGTCAACCAGGTCTGGAGGAATGAAGAAGTGAAGAAAGACAGAAGATACAAGTAGCAACGCCAGTTTAGAGCTGCTGATTGCTGGAGACAGATTTTTTTTTTTTTTGCAGTTTTTGGCTGGGGCTGGGTTTGAACCTGCCACCTCTGGCATATGGGGCTGGCGCCCTACTCCTTTGAGCCACAAGTGCCACACTGCTGGAGACAGATTTTTAAGCAGAAGGCTTCCTGGTGAATGTTCTGGTCTCTCAAATTAGCTTCATGCTTCACCCCTCATGCTTCCCAGGGTACTTTGTCTGCTGGAAACTGGGGTCATCTAAGTAATATGGTATCTGTCCCTCAGCTGTGGGCTCCTGAGGGTGGACCACCTGCTCCTTTGTCAAAGCGAAATCCATAGTGTTGATGCACTGGGGTCTCAATAAATACTCACTGAGAAAATTAGGGAAGCAGTCCTCTTTTTTGTTGTTTGGGATTCATTGAGGGTACAAAGAATTAGGTTGCAATAATTGCATTTGTTAGATAAAGTCCCTCTTAGAATTGTGTCCTGCCCCCTTTCACATTAAGACTGCAGTGACCTTATGCCCAATTAAAGATTCATTTGACTCATCAGCCATTACTATGTAAAAATATAAATACCTGTATAGAGTCAGACTTTCAGATTAATAAGAAAGAATTAATTGGGAGTTTTCTCTTCTTAACGTCCAGCTGAAATTAGCTGTACTGAAGAAATGGGGTTTTACATTGAGGGAGCAAGGGGGAGTTTGGGAGAAGGAAAGTAAATAGTATTGGAGATGGAGTATACTCTGGGTTACAGAGGGGTCCACGGGGCAGGGAGGAGGAGAGGAGACTAAAGGCTTCCGAATGGCGCTAAAAGCCATCAGGAGGGAAGAGAGAGAATAGACAGGAAGGCTGAAGAATGGCAAAGACAAGTTGCATAATTACAAACTCTGCATCAGCTAAGAGATGCCATTGCATTTACATCCTTCACTTCCTTGCTTTGTTTCAGTTTTTCTTATTTCTAGGACTCGTGTTTCAGACCAAGTCATTAGTAGTACATTTCAGATGTAGTCTGGGTCACATAAAGCTGTAGTGGTTTGACCTGGGGACCCACATGCATTTGTGAAAGTCTTTCAATGGGCAAAAGGCAGAGGATGGTAGTTTGGAATTTGAAGGTATCTTAGAATTCATCCGACTCAATGGATTTTTACCTTATTTTAGATTCAGAAACCTTTTTTGTTTTTATTCCAAGAAAATCTTACTCCAGGTGAAATGTGTCATCCAGGTGAAGGCCAAGCTAATCTGAGGATGGGTCTGGTCACCCGACCAACTCAGCCTTCTTTCTGCTTCTATCTCTTTCCCCTGAGATGGTCTGTCCTCTAATGCGAACTTGGGGTTTGGGGTACAGTTTGCAATCATTGCTCTAAACAATTATGCTTGTTTGCTGGTCAAGGAATCCTATGATATTTAAAAATTTGGCAAAACGAGTCAAGAGTAGACTAAGTCTGGTCACCAGTCCAGAATGCTTGGCATGATACTGAGATTCTTTAGCAGTAGGCAGACTTGGTACAGTGTCTGATAGAGCATCAGCCAGAAGAGACATTTAATAAATAAATGTAGAGTGAGCGAAAAAAAGGAAGGAATGAGCACTGAACTGGATGTCAAAAGGATATCAAAACCAGGCACTGTGGCTCATGCCTGTAATTCTCGTGACTCAGGAGGGAGGTTGAAGTGGGAGGATTACTTGAGCCCAGGAGTTCCAGACCAGCCTGGGGAACATAGTAAGATCCCATCTCTTAAAAAAATGAAAACAGTTAGCTGGGCATGCTGGCACATGCCTATCGTGCCATCTACTCGATAGAGAAGTAGGAGGAGGCAGGAGGAGCACTTTGGCCTGGGAGTTTGAGGCTGCAGTGAGCTGGACTGCGTCATTGCATTTGAGCCTGGGTAACATGGCATGAGCTTTCTTTTCTTTCTTTTTTTTTTTTTTTATGTGTATCTAAGTATGATATGCTCTGGCTCTTTTTGAAAATAGTCTAGGAAATGCTGATACTGGGGAAATAAACCAATAGAGCAGGGATTCATTTACCCAGGGCACCTTTTTCTCTAGTTGAGGTCGGTTTTTTCATTGTATCAAACCTAAGCTTCCAGGAGGGTCGGAGCCAAGTTGATTTGTTCTCCATGGAAACCCACTCCACCAGGTGCTCCAGAAGTGTGTGTGGACTGTACTGTTACAGATCCTTCCATCTGTCAAACTCTTAGCAATTAATCTGCTTGGAACTAAATTCATTGATTGTCATTTAGTTAAAGACATCAGTGAACTCACAGTTCTATGCAGGAGTCAGTTCTATCTAACCCTTTTTGCTCCTCTCCTGTGCCACTGAAGGCTTTTCAAAGTGTGATCATTTTGTTTTCTCAATATCTTTTCAATGTGTCCCATTTTTTTCTGGCCCCCAAGACACTCCCTTCCTGAAGGACCCTTGCATCGCCTTCCTCGAAGACTTATCTTTTACAGTAGCCTCTTGGCAAAACTGCCTTTTCCAGTGCCTACTTTTTTTCCTTCCGATTCTTGCCTGGCTGATCTTTCTGAATGTGAAATCTTGCTTTGCTACCCTCTTGTATAAAACCTTACTGTCTCCCCCGCCACCCTCTGAGATCGTCTGAACCCATTAATTAGCACAGCATTCAAGTAACCTTTTTAGCCTCACTTCATGCCTCTCCATTCTCTGCTTCCCCTAACTGACCCGTGTTTGCCTAAGGCATTATCCTCCCTCATATCTGTTCCCGATTCCTTTTATTGATGGAGCTCTTCTCCTATTTTCTGCTTTGCAATTTCTTACTCATCTTTTAAGCCTCAGCGCAGATGTCCAATCTTTTTGACCTTTTCTGCAGCTCTTGTGACTCCGGGATCCACCGCCGTTGGAGTCGAGCGCATCTTTTGTAACCCTTCTGAGTTCTAAGATAATTGGCTTCATGCTAATATCTCCGCTGGATTCTGAACTTGCCGGCCAGTATTCCTCCTTATTCACCCCGCAGCTTCTACACGAGGAACCTGATCTTTCACACAGAGGTGTTATTTGTAGGTTGCTCACACTGATGAGTAAGTGGTATTTATTTCAAACTCCCAGGGAAATGCTAGCCCATTTCCCCCTAACCCTACATACAGCAGATAGGTTCAGTGATGACATTTAAAGATAGTCAACTCTTCCAGGAGGTGATGAAAAATGTCCCAAATATATACTTTTTGGTAGACGTTATAGTGGCACAGTGTTAATAATGAACATAATACATAATATAGCATTATAAGTCAAGTGTTATCTTGAGTTAATAATTATATTGTCTGAAAAAAACAGTGGGTATTCTTGTGTGCAGTATTTATTCATATATAGAGCACAGTGCCCAATTCCTTAGATGTGATGTTTTTACCTAATATGTGAAATTAGGTAAGTAATCCCATTGATCAAGATGTGGAGATTTTATGCAGCCAATATCTGTTTAGCCATTTAAAATTTATTCAATACGTATATTTTGAGGGCACTTTGAAGGCACCAGAAATTCAGCAGTTATCTAAAGAATTGCAATAAAGATAGCCATGTATTGCAATAAAGATAACAGCAAAATCGTGGGAAGGAGGGCCAAAGAGGGTTCTTGACTCTGAATATGCGTCTTCCTCAAGTTTAAGAATTCGAATCAGCTCATTAATCACGAGTGAGAAAGTTTAATGGCTTTCTATATCACTATTAAAGGCATTTATATTACCTGTATTATACAACACCCACCTGACAACAGCTCATTTTTCTTTTCAACATGGAACTTACTTCCCAGTTAGGGGAAAATGGAGGCAAATGCCCCAGGTTCTATTTATACCCTGCCAAGAGTTAGCCAAGCTTCTTAAACTCACCGGGAGTTTGCATCCGTTTCTTTTAATTGCAATCGCCATTGGTCCCTGGAGCCCCCGTCTCTTATTTCTTCAGAATCCAGAATTGAGGATGTGAGCTATATGCGGCCGCAAATCTATTTAAATCTGCCTTGAGGAATAGCAGAAGTAGGTTGTGAAGAAGTTCCTATAATCCTCGGAAGTGGTGTCTGTTTTATGTCACCGCTGTTCTGGTTTTCTTTTTAAGGGACATGAACAAAGTAACACACGGGAGCCTTTCTTTTCCACTTTTATTTTTAGAAAGTAAGAGGAGGTGATTTTGATCTCGAAGATCTAAAAACAAACCCACCTTGTTTGAATCTTCATGTCCTATTTCAGTTGTTAATGGCACCCGAGGTGCTACGGCTGTGAACGTCGTATTATGATGTTTGGGGTCTTTTTTACCCCTCTGGTTTTTGTTTAGATGAATTTTGGATCTTGGGTAGATGTTTGTGCAAAAAAGTTGTATTGACAAAGACATCTGTGCAGATCTCAGTTCAAAACAACATTTAGTTCTGGGAATTGTTCAGAAACAGCTGCCGGCTGACGTTAGGTCCTAGTAGTGTTTTCAGGGCTGGTACGTTGCATGGAACGTTTTGCATTTGACGCTTATGAACTGACAGCTGGGCTGCTAAGAAATTAATGTTAAGAGGAGCAGAGTGTCAGACGGAACATTCTAGGACACAGGGAAAATCACTTCTCACCTAAAACAGCCCTGCGGGAAGGCATGTGTGTTATGAAATACTTTCTTGTCTGTAAGCTAGTTTGTACAGATGACCCCCCAAATGGAATTTTGGTTTGAATGAGTTAATGATTCAGTACCTGGGAGAAGCAAGATGTATATACTTTAGTTTAATTCCACATCATTTTTTACATGTTTTTTTTTTTAATTTCTCCCTGCAAAGGCTGGCTATTTCCGTTATTGGTTTAAAAAAGTAAATGCCAAGCATTTCTGTAACTTTTATTTATTTTTTTTTTTGAGACGGAGCCTCAAGCTAACCCCCTGGGTAGAGTGCCATGGCATCATAGCTCATAGCAACCTCTAACTCCTGGGCTCAAGTGAGTCTCCTGCCTCCGCCTCCCAAGTAGCTGGGACCACAGGTGCCCACCACAACGCCCGGCCATTTTTTGGTTGCAGCCATTATTGTTGTTTGGCGGGCCTGGGCCGGGGATTCAAACCCGCCACCTTAGGTGTACGTGGCTGGCACCTTAGCCAATTGAGCCACAGGCGCCGAGCCTCTGTAACTTTTATATTAAAAACTAAAGCATTTTAAAATTTCAGTTCAAGGTCATAAGTAAGTTATATGTTTGTTAGGAGTCAGAAAAAAATATCCCCAGATGAAGGCCTGAGGAGCATCTCAGAAGCAAAAGGGGTTCTCTGATCTTCTTCCGTCCTCCCTCTCACTCCATTCTTCCTCCAGGTCAGCCCTAAAAGTGAAAAACTCTTGTCCCTAAGGCGTGTCATAGAAACCAGAACCCCTTGTATCGAAAGCCAGCTGTAACACCTACAAACACAACTCTAGCTTTCTGCAAAAACTGGCCATAAGGAAATTACCAGATCTACCTGACTTGACTGTAGATTGTAAGACCCCCAGGGCAGAGTGAGTCCTGCTGTGTGTCCAGAAGGAAGGCTTCCATACAGAGAAGCCTGGAAAAGTCTAGACAGTCCTTGGTGGGGTTCCCCACTCAGGCTGTGAGCATTAGATCACACCGTTTTTGTCCAATCATAATTCTATAAAACTCTCCATACTTTGCTGAACCAAAACATAAATAATGGACAATTCTCCCCAGATCACTGGGCCTTCATTCTGAAGGCTCCTATACACATTAGATTTGCCTGCCCTTCCTCCAGTCACTCTGCCTTTGGGAGTTGATTTTTTAGTAAACCTTCAGAGGGTGAAAGGGAAATTTTCCCTGTGTGTTGAATGAGAGAGAAAGCAACAACTTTTTTGGGGGGTGGGTGGGAGTGGGGGTAGAGCAAGTATACTAGACTAAGTATACTTTTTGAAAGTTTTTTTTTTTAAAGCATCAGAGGGGACGAATATTAGGCTTGCTAAATATATGATTTCGATATAAAAATTTATGGAATATATTTTGGTCTCTGACCAATTAAGCCAATTGTCTATGAATAATATAAAATACTACTTTTCTTAGGTGGGAGCGAAAAATGGATGAATTGAAGAAAACGCTATTTGTATTAAATCTGGGAAAATTATTTGACTATGAGAAAGAATGATTTCTTGCTATTTTTGTTCCTTAACCCTATTTTTGTTCCTTGGGCTAAAATCGGCACCTGTCTGGCACACCTTAGATGAAGTTTGAAACTACTATTTGCAAAGCCTACTTTGTTGCCTAATTTCGATTTGGTTTAATCTCAAATTCTTTATGAAAATACATAAAGGAAAAATAATTTGGAAATTAAAAATAGAACAATTTAAAGAATACGAAATGAAAATAATATCATCTTTCTGCTAATACTGAAAAGTTCAGTGAAAGTGTTGGCAAGATACTGATTTTTAGAAAAATGGGAACGTTGACCCTAGTTGGGAATACTTGCAGTGTTTACTCACTGGGCAAGTATTTTGTGCATGGTGCTGGGCAGTGAAGATGTAATGATGTTACAATGCAGATCCTCTAGCCAGAGCATAGATGAGTGGGTTGGACGAACAAGTCAAACTCTCGCAGGAGAGTGAGAGGCGAATACACAGTGGGCTGTAGTCACAGGCAAGAGACACCTAGCAGAGGTTTAAAGAATGAATCCAGCCAGGAGGAGCTTCCTGGAGGAGATGACACCTCCCTGAGTTTGGGAAAGTAAACGGAAGTTGGGAAAGAGAGGAAGAAAGATACTCCTGGGGGTGAGGATCAAGTTAATCGATGTCTGTGAAAGGTAAAGAAGATGATGCTTTAGGAAAAAGGCCACAGGTCAGTGTGGGCAGAGGAGATGGCAGAAGAGGGAACGGCTGGGAATGGTGAGTTCTTCTTTAGCTGTTTTCCCGCAGGGCAGTGGTTTTTGTGTTGTCTCTCCATCCTGTATTCCTCTCCATCCTATATCCAGTGGACATAGCAGTGAGGAGCAAAGTAGATGTGTTTGTTTGGGGCCCTGGATTCTCTCAAGGCTGGACATCTCAGTGGCTCTTTTACCTGCGGCCAAAGTTGAACTCGGACACTTAAGAGGCCTCCTCTCCTGAGCGCTGCATGCTGGAGGGAACTTTTAACCTTTGGGGTTAAAATCGTTTGCTTTCTTGTGGAGTAGAAGACTTCAGAAGGCTGGTGGAGAAAATCTGGCTCCTCTTTATTCTGGAAAAATGTGTTTTTCTGCTTTTTGGAAGTAGAGCTGGGCTGCGCTTCACTTTGCAAATTGCGAGAAAGCTTTGATGTACTCCGAAGGTCTTGCCCTCTCCTTATTAGAGTGAAGAGATTCAAAGATAGCCTCTGTGGTGTTGTGTTTTTAAATCTTTCTTACATCATTATCATTTGCTTTGCTGCTCCTCTGCCATTTAGCATTCAAAATACAAGGGGTAATAAGAAAGACCTCTAAAATACCCCCAAGCCTGTGAATACTCCTAGGAAAGTTCTAATCGAAAGAAGGTTGTTCTTTCTCTTTCAGCCTTGGTCCTTTCTGGAGACTCTATAAAGAATTACAACTCTAGGAATGGAACATTTAGAAAAACGAATCATTATGGCAATAGTCAGCACACAGCAGGTTTTCACAACTGGCTTACCATATTTCTTTGACCTATCTCTCTGGAAAGATGTGGTTGTAACTTCCAGCTGCTGAACACATGAGGGACCCCTATACGAATCCTCCCCTGATTTCCCCGTTGACACACAGCTTCTATCACGGCACTTCTGATTATTATTTCAGCCATCTCAAAGATGCTTATGCTCTTCTGCTAAGCACACAAATTCTCGCTTTTATCCTCCTTTATGCTTAATTCTCATTTAAAAAATGAACATACTGCAAAAAAAAATCTTTCAGATAATTTGGGGCTTTCTTAGCTCTTTAGGATGATTAAAATCAGAGCAAATGAGGTGAAATTTCTTGGTTGGAACTGGGTAGCAAGATAATCATTTTATAGTCTTGGTTTTTTTTTTTTTTTGGTCTTAAACAATACAGTTTTAATTTCCTACATTTCTGAAGGTCAGAAGTTCTAAAATCAAGATGTCAAAGTACTTTTTCCCTTTTAGAAGCTCCGGGGAGAATTTCTTTCTCTGCCTTTTTTAGTTTTTGGAGTTCATCTGAATTCCTTGGCTCGTGGCCCCTTCTCTAGGAAAGTACAGCTCTGATTTTTCTTCCAGAGTCACACCTCCATCTCAAGGTGTTCTAAATGTGGCAGTATTGATCTGAGTAGAAAGAAAGTTCCATCTAGGGAAATTGCAGAAAAAATATTGTTAATATATATAAATCTACCTTCAGAAAATCAAAAGGAGAGACCATTTGAAATTCAGTTGATTGTTGTCAATATCCACAAATATGGCTGGATGTGGGGTTCAGCCTGTAATCTGGAAGGCCAAAAGGTGGGTGGATTGATTGAGCTCAGGAGTTGGAGACCAGCTTGAGCAAGAGTAAGATCCCATCTTTACTAAAAACAGAAAATCTAGTCAGGTGTTGGGGCAGGCCCTGTAGTCCCAGCTACTTGGGAGGCTCAGGCAGGAGAATTGCTTAAGCCCAAGAGTTTGAGGTTGCTGTGAGCTGTGATGCAATGACACTCTCCTGGGGGTGACATAGTGACACTCTGTCTCAAAAAAAAAAAAAATTAAAACTGTTATTTTGAGGTTTTAGGATCTATTCAAGGGTAATTGGTAGTTTCATGTGAAATTTGAGAGTCTTATTCTTGTTGTCTTCATGTGTGTTGAAGTAACAGAGGTTATGACACTGAGGAATTCCACATAACTTTTACCAAACTATAGACATTCTCAGAAATAAAAACCAATGTCTTGAATGTCTGCACCTGATCCAGATTTCATGCAGTTTATTCATTTTCCGATCTATAATTTTTTTTTTTTCAGAAGGAAAGCTTGAATCTACAACATTAAAAGGAAGGGTACCACTATTTTTCTTGTTTATATTTATGTAGTTAGTAGGTGGAATCTGTTGCTAGTAAACGCTGTTGATTTATGAAAAAAGAATCCTCTATTTAATGAAATAATGGAGGTTATTCATTAAAAGGTTATTTCATTAAATAACCTTTATTATTTCAAAAAAATTGTGTCATGTTCATATTTGTTATATTAGCCTATGCTTTTTAACCCTGACAATCCATTCATCTTAAAATATTATTTCAAAATATACCAAGTGTATAGAAATCACCAAGATGAACACATTTGTGGTTCTAATGAGAAATTGCAAATCTAAAGCTAAATACATAAGATGTTTTTATTTCTCCTGTCGTCTTTAGTGTTGACAATTGGATTATACTTTTTCTTCTTTCTTTTTTTTTAATTAAATCATAGCTGTGTACATTAATGCAATCATGGGGTACAATGTGCTGGTTTTATATACAATTTGAAATGCTTTCATCATATTGGTCAACAAAGCCTTCACAGCATTTTCTTAGTTATTGTGTTAAGACATTTACATTCTACACCTAGTAAATTTCACATGTACCCTTGTAAGATGCACTGTAGGTGTGGTCCCACCAACTACTTGATTATACTCTTAATGATGATTTTTAGTTGAAAATAGGATGGCCACTTCAACTCAACCCTACATACTGTTTCAGATATATTACAAGGTAGCCATGTAATATAGCTTTTTGCCTTTAATAACTGTGGACAAGTTAGTTTAAAGTCTGTAAGCCTACATTTTCTCATTCTTAAAGCATTAATTACTGTATCACAAGAATTTTGTAAAGATTAATTGAGGATTAAATAAGCACAGTATGGTTAGTTATTAATTGTAATGTTAAGTTAAAATGTTTAATTAATGTTAACACTATTGAACAGTATATATTTGTATTTGTTATCTACCTGCAATGTTTATTTTTTATTTTATTTAGTGTCACAGCACTGTAGTACATCTCTGAACGTCGTAATTATTCTAGAACCATAGCTATATTATTATTCAGAAAACAGTGGAAGTTTATTTTAAGATTCACTGTGGAGGTACATGCAATAATGCAGTCAGTGGTCATCACAACCTTTAACAAGTCATCCTGAGCAGGTGCTTTAGTATTGAGTTTATAGAAGTGCTGCTGG
Organism: Galagoides demidoff; assembly: GCA_963574575.1. Classification (NCBI taxonomy): domain Eukaryota; kingdom Metazoa; phylum Chordata; class Mammalia; order Primates; family Galagidae; genus Galagoides; species Galagoides demidoff. The sequence goes on from CAUYQV010054692.1 coordinate 49,500, forward strand.
GGGTGGCGGCATCTCTCCAAGCTGTACAATAAAGGTGATTTCTGGTGAGACTAGTAGTCATGGAGAGGAGGCAGGGAGGTTTCCTAAGAGAGGGATGGGATTGTCTGGTAGACTTTTGCAGAAATGAGACAAAGGAGCCAAACCTGCAGTCTTATCCAAATGACTATTAGAAAATGATTGAAACCAGGCGGCGCCTGTGGCTCAAAAGGGTAGGGCACCGGTCCCATATGCCAGAGGTGGTGGGTTCAAACCCAGCCCCGGCCAAAAACTGCAAAAAAAGAAAAAAAATGATTGAAATCAATGAGATGATGTGGCATACAACTAAAATTAAGTAAAAATCAGATATGAAGGAATAAAAACACATTTCATAAGGAAAACGTTGAAACTACTGGATCATTTCAGCAACATTGAAAGTAGAAAACATGGCATCTGTTTCTTATCTCTAAATATAGCAATAGGTGAGGAACACTGACTGTAAATGCTTAGATCAGTTCCTGGCACTAGGAAATACTAAATGAAAATTAGCTACAACTTCTGCTATGACTTTCTATTACTGTAACCTTGGATTTGTTTGGAGGTAATACCTGTTTGGTGTTAAGTTCAGAGGAAGAGAGAAAATCTGTCCTGTGTGATTTATTTACTACTGGCTGTGCCCTGGAGTCTATGCAGAGTCTTCTGTCTATGCGTGTTTTTGCCTAATGCACACAGCAGTGCTGTGTGGCCAGTTCTGTTACCATCTCCTCTGTACAGATGAACAAAGTGAAGTTCAGGGTGAGTGAATTGCCTGAGATGAGAGCTGGGGTTTGACCTCAGACAGTCCGGACGCTGCCCACGATTGGGAACTAAGTGTTTTCTGACAGCGAGGGATTGGCAGGGGGATAGAAGGCAGGCAGAGAGCCTCTGGGAAGCTGCACTGCCGTAGATTTAGTGTCTCCGTCCCGAAGGGAGTAAGGACTGTAAATGGAAATGATGCAGCATTTTGCTTCCTAAAGAATTAGGAGGACAGGACGAGGCTGGCTCATATCTATGGTGACGGGATTCACTAAGTCTCTGTCATTCTTTTAACCACATTAGGTTGACTTGGGGATATCCTATAATGAAACTGTTAATAATTCCAGGATAAATGTATAAGCAATGAAAAAATCAGAAAACAAACCACAGCATTGTGGCAATATCAGAGTGTCTCTGAGGGGTACGTTTTATTACAACTTGTCCTCCTTTAGTCTTGGAACTAAAAGTCTGTGCTCAAATATGATCCTATCAGGCAGGACTGTCTCGACGTCACCCATAGTATCATGCGGAGCCCCCACTGCCCATTTCTACCTATTTTCCTTCCCATGGTACTGGGCCTCTAGGGCATCAGCACAGACTTACCTCCCATGGTACTGGGCCTCTAGGGCATCAGCACAGACTTACCTATTTTCTACTGATTGCCACTTTTCTGAAGTGTAAGCCTTCTAAGGGCAGGGATGTCTGTTTTATTCACTCCTCTATCTCCAGAGCCTGGATGAATGCCCAGCACATAGTAGGCGCTTACTGTGCAGTTATTAAATGAATGAAAGTTGCCTTTACAGAGTAAGTAGGCTGGCCTGGAGCAATGGATGAGTTACTTTTCTTTTTTTATTGAAGGATTTCCAGGTACCATTAGCCACGAAATATTCCAAAACACGAATGACGGCATCTTCAAAGGCAGCTCAGATCAAGTCAGGGAGAAATTGTGGAAGACAGCACAGCACCTTCAGCCCAGGGGTTAAGTTCAGCTCCACAATGGCGGGTGCCTGGATGTAGGAAGTAAGTTTGGAGAGGCCAGGAAATCTCACTGACCTTGACAATGGTGGCAGCCCTGCTAGAGGATGTAATGTATCAGAGTTACACCCAAACCTGTCAGGAATGAAAATCAGGGCCAGGAGTCTATGGTGTCACAAGGCGAATCAGCCCAGCGGAGTTGGTGGCAGTCATGTGTTTATTTGTCCTAAGGACATGGTGTACTTATTACCATGTTTTTGTAGTTTTGCCCTTAAATGCCCGGTAAAGTCACTTGAATAATTTCAACACTGGCTTAGTTTTAAGTCAGGGGAGAGCTGTGTCAGCCACACCTAGATGAATGTGGTTTGGAGCATTGCAATACTCTTAGGTGGGGGGGTGTGCTGAGAAACTGGGTGGAGTGAAGGGGTGCTGGGCAGAATCAGGAACAGGGTGGGGGTAGCTGGGCTTGGTCAGTGTCCACGATCTCCCTCCAGAGTGGGACTATGGCCATGGGTTGTAGATTTTCTCTGGAACAAGTCAACCTCAATATAAAAGACACTGTATTTTCTTGCATCCTGAGATATGTTTGTGAAGTTTCTATGAGTCTACTTGAAGGTCACCAGTGTACGGGAAAGAGTCTGGGATTGTTTTGGTAACTCCCCTTTTGCACATGTCTGATCTTTACGCTGATTCAAATGATTGCACAAATTCCTAATAGAACATTTTGACTGTTTACATGACACCAAAGAGTTGTTTTGACAGGAAATCTCCTAATACAGCAAACGGGTCAGCGCTGGTTCAAAACAAGGGTGTCCGTGTCATGTTTTTACCATACGTGCCAAAGTGTCCATTGCTAATGTTTGTCCATGGCGTTCCCCACTTCTTTGTTATATGATTTGGGATGGAGAGAGCCTAGGGCGGCCTTGGAAATGATAAAGGGTGGCTGTATGGGATGCTGGCTGATTCTATGCTCACTGAACTGCGTGCTCAGCAGAGCTGTCTGTTCGTTTGTTTTGTCTTACAGGCAATAGTTCCAGATTTGGAGGTGGTGTAGATCTAATCCAGCTTCCCACTAGTGGGTTAGTGCGGTTAACATTCTTTAATCTAGTGTTTTTCAAAGCATGACCTTTTGCATGCTGGAGCAGCAGTGTACTTTCAATGTGTTTGGATTGACCAAAAGCATTTGTCAAATTACAAATCAGAATAAGAAATTCCATTTCATTTTCTTGGCATAGCAAAGATCTATTGCCACTAGGTGACAGTGTGGGAGGGGCCCACCCCTTATGATACTGCGTGAACTGGACCACAGTCAAAACATGATTTGAGAATAAGTTCTTGGGACCAATTTTCACTTGTTATGAGGACATACCATGAATGATCTGTCAGGTTTTTCTCAGTCTTGGAAGCAGGTTTCCATATTCTTAAAATTTCAGGCCTGTCTCTGGGTGGACAAGAAAGGCAGAGAGGGAGAGAGCTAGTTTAGTAAGTGGTAGGACGGAGACTGATGTATAAAACTCTTCATCCTGGAATAAGTTTAACCCAATACTAATAATGCTAACCTAATACTAAGCTTTCCAGCAGAATTCAGTGACACTTAGGATCACAGATCATTATCTCTGTTACTCTTGCAAGTGAAGTCAGCACCGAGCCCAGGACTACTAAAGGGTTGAAAGGTTGTGTGCTGGTCTAATCTCAGGAAAATGGTATGGAATTGCGGTGTGCAGAGCCTTTAAGATAAAGCCTTTTCTTCCATTCAGAAACAGTTTCTACTAGGTCAGCCTGGAACAAGCTTCCTGTAACCATCAGATCTTCTCTTATCAGCTAATATTAAGGGAGGCATCTCACTTTTCCAGAAATATAAGGCGTCCTCCTGAGTTCCACAGGGGCACGTTGGTCACTGTCTCTTTCCTCCTGTCCTTTCTGTTTTCTCAACCTCAGATGGTCACTGACTCTCAAACCAGGTCTTTGTAAAAGACTTCGCAGCATGTAGGTGTTCCAGCAGTAGCATCCCTGCTCTCTGAAGACTGTAAGTCAACTAGTAAAATAAATAATGCACACAGACTCTGAGGCTAAAGATGTAATATGCTAATGCACAAACAGGTCCTTATTGCAAATGGGCTGAGAACATCAGAGGCAGACGAGGGAATTTCCTATTTGGGAGCTGGGGGGAAACTAGACAAGGCTTCTTGAAAGAAATAGTATTTGAATTAAGCTTTAAAGAATATATGTAATGTTACCAGGTAGAGTTGAAGGCAGAAAGCAATTCAGGGATCATAAGGCCAGAGGAGCCCAGCGCTTGTCTAGAGACCCTGTGGGCAAGTCATAATTGAAGTTTGGGGATTTTTCACAGATGAGGCCAAGAACCTTCCTTGGCACCTGTTATTGGAGGTTCTTGTACAAGGCTAAGGAATTTAAACTACTTATGACCTGGAAGAACCAATTGCCTGAAATGTTGTAGAAGAGAAAAATCCCTTTCATGGGGCAGATGAGTCATCTAAGTGACTTCTTTGACACCTTGTAACAATATCACTCATTGATTGTGTCACAAAAAATAGATAACTGAAGGTTGTAATTAGCATCATAATGGGAGTAAAAGAAGAATGTGTTTTTTGTTCAGGAAGAATAATCCAAGAGGCTAAAAAGATGAATTGGAATAATGTGAGCTTTTAGACATATTTTTAAGCCATCCTTTTGGGTAACTAAGTTAAGTGTAAGCCAGCTAATGACATTAGTAATTAACAATAATAGAAGTGGTAAAATGTCCAAAGCTTGGCAAGAAATAAAGAATAAGTGAGCTAGAAATAAAGGTACTGTATGGTGTGTGTGTGCACACGTGCACGCTCTAATCAGTGTTCAGTCTCTCCCCAGAATGCTCAACGGAGCAAAAGCGGGATTTAGAGTTCATACTGGGAGTTAGGGTGTTATAGAGGAAATAGAAATTAATGTGATTACTTCAAATTTCCTGGGGAACTAACAGCGACATATGTTCCCTTCAACTTTGTGATTTCCTTTAAAGATCAATTTCAAGAGTTTGTCTGAGAATCAGAGAGGTGAGAGATTTCTGTCATTTCTCTCAAGTTCAATGCTATATAAAATATGGGACATTTTAAGGAAGAGAGTAAATCTCATGGGCGGCACCTGTGGCTCAGTGGGTAGGGTGCCGGCCCCATATACTGAGAGTGGCCGGTTTGAACCTGGCCCTGGCCAAACTACAACAATAAAAAAAAAAATAGCCAGGCATTTTGGTGGCTCCTGTAGTCCCAGCTACTCGGGAGGCTGAGGCAAGAGAATCGCCTAAGCCCAGGAGTTGGAGGTTGCTGTGAGCTGTGATGCTACAGCACTCTACTGTGGGTGATAAAGTAAGACTCTTTCTCTTAAAAAAAGAGAGAAAGAGAGAGAAAACCTCAGCATAGTGATTTTTTTTTGATATATGCAAGAGCACTCTATGTAAATTGACTCCTGGGTTTTTCATTTATTTGTTTGTTGTAATCTTTTGTTTTGGGGAAAAAAAATCTTAGCAACCTTTTCCTGGAGCATTTACTTTCAGATGGACTCCACAAAATTAGAGGATGATTAACAGTGGGGATTGTAAGTCTAAACTAGGAACCTAGATTACCCTTTCCCATTTCTTATTTTAAAATCCTATTTATACTATGGTTCTGGGAGAGGAGTAAAGGAACCAGGAAAATAAAATCAAATAAAACAACAATATAGATCTAAAGGGAAGGACTTGAGGTCAGAGAGTAAAAGACCTTTTCTAGTTTGAAAGATGATTCAAAACCCGTAAGAAAAATGCATGCTTCAACATTGGAAAATCTTTACAGAAACTAAGTCTTTTCTGCAGCTCGAAGGTAGAAATTTTGTGCAAAATTGTGATTTTTGGTTTCGTAACTCACATAATGCTTCATATACATCTTCCTTGTACATGGAAAAGGTTTTTTGATGCCAGTTTTTAAAGAGGAAATGAGGTATCACCGCATTTGAATAGTCATGACAAAATCACTCCTAAATGGGCCTCATTAGAGCAACCTCAAATATCAGTGTTTTTAATGTAATTTCACAGTGTTCCTCAGACTCTTGAATTACGACAGTGTTGCATAACAGATAAAAGCATTTCTGTCCCTGACAACTGTAACTGTCGTCAGGTTAAATAATATCATCTTTTGGCTTAAAGTTGTTATGCTCAGATTTTTTTTTTTCCATCAGCCTTATTACGTTGCAGTTACTTTAAAAAAAAAAAAAAGTCATACAAAAATACCTGATCTTTTGATAATTCCATTCATTAATATTATCCACAGATTTTCTAAATTAAAGAAATGGAGAAAATAGGTGATTCTGCTTAAAATGAAATGTCCATGAAGGACTTTCCATGAAGATGACCTCAATTAGTTGGTGGAGTCTCACTGAGTATAAATCCATCATTGGGCTCTGTTGTGATCAAATAACATTAGTGACATTTTTATTAAAACTATTTATTTTGTAGGTGAATAAAATAAGGCAGAGAGGAAGAAGACGTAGAAAATGAGAGAGGCAGATTAAGTGACTTCTCAAATGCATGAGAGAGAGATGTAATGACTTTTGAAAGACACATACATGCAAAACTGAGGTTAGACCAAGTGTTCTCCTTTCTTATTCCTATTACATTGTATTCAAATCCAATTCTATAGGTTGTGCTTTGTCCCCACAACTTATTCTCCTCTTCTTCCAGAATAGTAGAATTTTTAGTTGGGCACATGGTTATCTAGGTGATATCTTTTGCTCATTCACCCATTATCGGGGTGTGACCACACGACTAGGTTTTTACCTACTGGGAGTAGAAATGGTGTGTGCAAAGTTTGCATCATCACCTAAGAGATTCTTGCTTCCTCCACTGGGGCTGGAACTTGGAGTTGGTAACCCAGCTTTAGCTACGCATTCAAGGACCATGACCTAGTTGAATAATTAGGTGAACAGGAGCTGGATCCCTGAGTGACCTCATGGAGCAAAACCACTCACTCTTCACAGACTGCTACCTGTTTCTGGAGAGAGAAATAAAACTGTAACTTCATCGAGTCACCTTGACAAGTCTGATTTTAAGAGAGAGCTTTACTGGTTCTTTGGGCTCCTTGCTTAGAAGCATCACAAGCAGGGTGGGTGGGCAGGAGTGATGACAGTCACAACGCACTTCCATGCAAGCAGCTTTATTACAGAAAAAGATGAAGCTTTACAATGTGAATGTACAGTGGGGATACGTTCCAGTAAGAGGAACTGTTTCCACTAGTGGAGAAGACACCTGGGTCTTAACTCATCTTGATTTTATATTGATAGCTAAGGATATGCTAACCACTGGGAAGAATATTCTTTATTTTTCTTATCAAGCAGTGGGGATTTCCTAGAACTTGGGGTCATTCCCATTTATAACCTCATAGGGTCACTTCCAGGGGTTGCTATAGCCATTATAAACTATCATGGTGCTAGTGGAGATGACTTTTACCATGATGAGGAAGCTAAGTGATACAAAAGGTCACCTTGGGTCATGAACTCATGCTCCAAGCCTGAAAAATTCCTTAACCAAAGTTCCTACCATTGTGGGTTTAGGGCCAGATTTCATAGATGTACATTGGCCTCTTCAACCCTTTTTTTTTTTTTTTCCTTTAACCTGTGCAATAAACCCTTCATGCTTTCCTGGCATGGAAGGTGCACTATCTGTACATACACTCACTAAATTTACTAAATTCAGTCCAACTTCACAATATTTATCTTAAAAACTATTGAAGATCCTATTCCCCCTGTTTTGTTCAGAAGAGTGTCCCCAATGAGTAGCTCTTGGTAGCCAATAAAACTTTCTATTGTGACCTGAATAAAGTATAAAACCCGAGGTAGTAGTATCAGTTGATCCATCTGAAGTGATTGAATCACATATATTATCTTTTTGAAGTATTACTTGAAAGTTTTCTGTTGAAGCCCAATTCGTCTTGCCCATCAGTTATGGTTCTCCATGAAAGAGGCAGTGGTTTGTACTTTGAAACATTATTGGCATCTACGCACTCTTACCTGATTTTTATATCATTGAATGGCTTCCCTTTTTTCCAGGTCTACAAGGGACTTTTATAAGACACGTCACTGGCATTATGTCTAGGTCTCATTGCTGCTTAAAAAAAATTGTCTTTGCTTTTCATCTTTTAATGTTTGTAATATGACCTTTTGTGCTCTCCCTCTAATTTAAAATATTCGTGGTCCTCATGACTGTGACAATGCCAGTAGGTCCTGAATTTATTTACTGTTGATACTGAAGTATCACAAGCAAGCAGAAATAAGATAATATCGTAATTCCCAAGCCTCATTACAAAAAATCTGTTTTCTTCCGTATTTTCTTGGTCTTCTTCGATATGATGGGCTGTCAAGATGTGCAACTATCACAAATGCCACTTCAAACAGAAACACAGTGTACCATTATCAAAAGGTGGCAACAGAATGGTCCCCTCGACCCCCATAAACCCTCGCCAGCCGGCCTGTGCAGTAGTGGTGCCAGTCACCACGGGAGGAAGTTAGAATTCCGTCATGAGAACAGCAGCTGTCAACTTCACCCTTACCGCTTACTAATGTTCTCATTGTGCTGGTCAATCTGGGAGGATTATTTTGTTGAAACGTATTTCATTCCTTGGAATTTTAAACACATTTATTTTCAAAATAAAAACACATTCCCACCAGCAGTGTAGAAGTGTTCCCTTTTCTCCACATCCAAACCAGCATCTCTGGTTTTGGGATTTTTTGTGATAGGGGCCAATCTTACTGGAGTTAGATGATATCTCAATGTAGTTTTGATTTGCATTTCTCTGATTATGGAATATTATGCAGCCTTAAAGATGGAGACTTTACCTCCTTCATGTTTACATGGATGGAGCTGGAACATACTCCTTAGCAAAGTGAGAATTTCATTAATTCTCCTTCTCGAATTAATGAAAATGAAAAGATTTGTTCTGTAAAGTCAAATTCAGTCAAAATACTGCACTAGAGGATCTAGAAGGCCATATCTCACCCCTGGCTTAGCCTATTCCTTAATGGTTTAAATACTAAAAATATATCCTTTAAAGGTTTAGTATGTTTTGCTTCCCTCTTATTTGGTCTTCAACATGGGTTTGCATCAAGAGAGTAACATGTCCTGCTAACAAGATGCCGACAGGTGCCTTGGGTGTGGTTTGAAGCAGCTTCTAGTAACAGTGATGCAACACTTGCTAGAAGGATCAGCCGTCTTTTTGGAGAATATGGGTAGCAAAGATGTTTAAAGTGAGGTGAAGAAAATTTGTCCGATGATTAAAAATATGTTGGAATTATTACTTTTGGGCTGGGTATGATGGCTCCACACCTTTAATCTTACAACTCTGGGAGGCTGAGGTGGAAGGATTGCTTGAGCTCAGGCATTTGAGACAAGCCTGAGTAAAGTGAGACTCCATCTCTCCTAAAAACAGAAAAATTTGCTGAGCATTGTGGTGGGTGCTTGTAGTCCCAGGTACTTGGGAGGCTGAAGCAGGAGGATCACTTAGGAGTTTGAGGTTGCTGTGAGGTAGGCTGAGGCTGTGGCACTTTAGTCCAGGTGACAATGAGAGTCCGTCTCCAAAAAAAAATATTGCTTATTAATTTTGTGCTTTTCACAAACTGTTGACTGTAAGATCCATAGGTATCAATATTTTGGAAAATATTACATACTTTTTATCAGACTCTGGATGTTTTGTTGTTTATAGCTATATCTCATGCCAAAATTGAATTATATTGTTTTCCTACTTTAAAAAATGTTTTTGAATTTTTATCTATGATTTCTATTTTATTTAACCTAAAGAATTAAAAAAATCACTTAGAATATTTAACTTTATCAATGTTCCTTCCTACCACATTGGTTTACAAAAGTATTTTCTTGGACAAGAGTATAAACATTTTTTAAAACTTCAAGAGATTAGCTGGGTGCTTGTATCTCAGTGGTGAGAACTCCGGCCTTGCAGACCAGGGGCAGTGAGTTCTAACCTCACCAGGACCTGATTAAGGAAAAAAGAAAAAGAAAAAACTACAACTGTAAACTGCATCAGTAATTACTATCTTGAGTCATGTTTAAGTAAAAGACTTTTTCTGGGAATGACAGAATTTCCAAAGGAAATCTTTGGGTAACTATAGTATTCAATTCTAGGAAACCTCCTTTAATACATAATTGTATAACATGCTCATTGACATTCAGATAATGGAATCCATCAGTGAGCTCCCTTTACCCCTGATAGTTAATTGATGCTAAAATGGTTTAAGGTCTTTCTGATTTATTAATTGCATTGCACGGTTTTCACAACTCAGTTTGTTTTTATTGCCAAAGCAAATTATTTTGTGCCTTTTTCCCACTCATATTTTTGAGCATCAAGTTACCCTCTCATGTCCCACACGTTACAGAAAATGTATGAGACAATCTCTGACTTTTTCTGGACCTCATACTATTTTGAAATAGTGCTCACCAGGCATTTTGATTTTCAACAGCAAACTTGAGCCATGGATTACATAGGGAAGCAGAAATAAGCAGAGGGTTTCTCTTTAACAAATACAGAGGCTATTTCCTTTTTTATCTCACTGTCTAATCTTAAACGTCCTCACTTTTTGTTCTTTCCCCGCCTTAGGCATGTTGAGTGGTCTTTAAGGTGAGTGAGCTATATAATTAACCAGTGAACCCCTGCAGAATCTAAGAGTCACATTTCTTAAGCACCCATAGGGAGGGAAAATACGATTCTTTCATCTAGAAGATTAAAGCAATGAAAGAACAGCTAATTAGAACTTGGACAATGACAACTTTTCATAAAAGCATAAAGAATAAAACGCAAAGTATAAGCTTGATTTTCCCTTGAAATATTTAGGCTCAGTTGAGATCTGATGACCTATGAAATACTCTGGGAGTATCACAGGGTTGGGATCACAGACTGTGCTCAGCCAAGGTTTGCTGATGCATTGATTAATTCTTATTCATCTAGAATGATTTAAATGCTGTTTTGTATCAATTCTGGCAGCCAGGAAGTCTTGCATCCCTATGGGTGAATGTGTGTGTCAGATTATGCCGTTATTTATTTATTATATTTTACCTGCCCATTATGTGCTAGACCCTTTGCCAAGTGCTTGAATTTTAGCAAATACAGATATTTAGTGATTTATATGTGAAGCATATACACATGGTGAAAGGCTTTGTGTGGACGTGGCTGTGGAATCAAGGCATATGATCGAGACAATGCAGCAAAAGCACATTTTAGAAGGATTGATTAGGTGTGTTTTATAGGATGTGTTACAGTGTGAAGAAGTTAAAAGTGGGACATGACTTACTGCAGGGAATTCAGAGGACAAGTAGTTAACGTTAAGTCCCACTCTTATTTTTGTTGTCAGTGAGTTGATTGGTGACTCTTGGCCAATCTGTAGTTTTAAGAACCCTTAATCTAGGGATTTTTTTCTTTCCTTCTGTTGTTTATATTATTACAAATTAAAAATCTTGTGGCAAGTCTTGAAGCAACTTCCAAGCTGCCTTGACTTGTCTGCTGACATGATTTTGGAATAGTGAAATCATTCCACATAAAAAACCACAACATGAAATACCGTAGACATAACATAAGGCGAAAATGTGTGAGCCTGTTTCCAGAAGCTGCCAAACACAATGGGATGACCTGTCCTTTACAGCCTTAGTGACCGCTTGTTGAACATTATTTCTGAATATTTTTGGTGTTCTATAGTATCATTCCAAGGCCAAGTTGAATAGTGATATTAAAAAAAATGTTTTTATTTGGAATCAGTGAGATTCCAAATTTTAAAAAAGTTATTAAAAACATATGACACTGTAGTTTCCTCTTACCTGTGGGGGATTCATTTCCAGGACCCCCAGTGGATGCCTAATGCAGATAGTAGTAAACCTTTTATAAACTATTTTTTTCCTATATATCATACCTTTGATGAAGTTAAATTTATAAATTAGGCACAATAAGAGATTAACAGCAATACGTAATAATAAAATAGAACAATTTTAACAACGCACTGTCACAAATATTATGTGAAAGCAGCCTCTCTTTTGTACTATATTCAGCTACTTTTGGAGCGAGGTTGACCATACATAGGAAGTGAGACCCACAGGAAGTGAGACTCAGGATAAGGGGGAACCACTGTATTAAAATTAGCACTGTCACAGTGTGTTAAGTAGAGTGTATTTTGGAATTCTCTATGAAATAAAGCATCCAAGACTTTTCACGTTACCTACATTCTTTTAGGCCGCTTCTACCTCCATTCTCATTATTTTTTTCTAGACCTGTGTTCCCTTCGAATCATATCAAGTTTGTACTTTAGCGCTTCTGCCTTATGTCATGTCGTTCTAAGCCCTGAAATGTTCTTTTTTTCAATTTCTGCTTTTTCAAGAACCAACAGAAAACCACCACATTAGTTCAAAAAAGAGTTTTGTTCATAATTCTTAGGAGAGTTTGCAAAGCACATGCCTAATAATCATCTCACTGTAATTCTGACAATAATCTTAGGAGATCCAGAAGGTCACTTCACAATTATTTCACAAGAATAATGTGAAATGAAGTTGTGCTCAAGTAAGCCTTGAACTTGCCTACATCTTGGAGTGAGGTGGGTGTTTTTTCCAATATGCCAGTTGACTCCCATTTCTCTTGGTTGTGAATTTTATGTGTTAGGATGTCAGTTTCTTTTAGAAATGGGGTTTTTCACCTCCCCTCCCCTTGTCTCTTTTATATTGTGACTCAATTCTTAAGACTAAGGCTAACTACAAAGACTCAATTCGTGACTGTGTGGCACTTATGTGAAATACCTACTAGATACATTGATTGACATCAACTATATGGTGCCAGGTAACAGAGTTACTATTATGTTTTGAGACAGGATCTCACTCTGTTGCCCAAGCTATGTTACAATGATATCAGTATAGCTCACAGCAGCCTCATTCCTGGGCTGGAGCCATCCTCCTGCCTCAGCCTTTTGAGTAGCTGGGCCCATAGGCACACAGCACCACACTCAGCTAACAGAATTTTTACAGAATATTTTTCTTTTTTGACAAGATGTGACAACTAAAATGTTAAAGATCTGTTACATCATTGATATAATGAAAAAGGTCAAAGAATTTCAGTAGATAATCACAGTGCTAAATAAAATTGTTTCTACATCTCTTAAGTATTAAAATTGCCAGAAGTTCAGATAACTTCTCCAGTTTCCTGTTGTAAAAGGTATTATACTTTATTAGCGATTTTTAAGCTATTGGGTCATTACATTTCATGTAGTTTATACATCTTGTTTTACAGATCTCACATTTAAATATTTGCAGTCTATGCTTTCTCAGGGTCCTCCACTTATTGGATTGAAAGTACGCTTAGCTTAACTCAGTGTTTCAGTTACTTCTTCATGTAACTTTCTTATTTTGTTGGGCAAGGTTTTGACTCCTGGTTCCACATCAAGTTCATGTGTTACACTTGGGCATGATTCTATTAAAGCCGATATTGAGTGTCTCCTAAGTGCCCGGTTAAATGACTAGTAGACTTTTCTGTTGATGGATTACTGGATTCTGGAATTCCAGCTCATACTGGACCAATTTGAATGTTTAAAATAAGGTTCAGGGTAACACACATTTACAGTTAACTGCTTTTTCCTCTTAAGATCTTAAAATTTTCATTTACTTGTATTTCTGGCATGACGTGAATAATTCAAACATCAATTCATGATTCTGCAGTAGGAAAGTTAACCTGCATTCAGCAACGAAGACAGAGGGGCTGGGGATTTGCATTCTCTACTTAAGGAAAATGAGCCACAGAAGTGAGTCACTAATATCTGTACACTGAAGAACTATTTAGATTATTAATGGAAAAGAGTAGCAGGAGGCTGGTAGGGGTTTGGAAAAATTGGGCAGTCAGCTAGCAGATACAGCACTTAAACCCAATTCTGTCCAACTCCAAAGTCAGGTACTTCTTTCTCAACTCTGCTGCCCTGCTTCCATAAATAGAAGTCACAAGGCTGTGTGGTTGAGCTAGATCGATGAATCAAATATAATAGTGTGAAAGGTTTCGAAGGACAAATATCAAGTTCTGCACTTAGAGTCTAAGAAACAACTAGGAACAAATGGATGAGATGTGGATAAACAGTAGCATATGTCACAAAGGCTTGTTAAATGTAAGTTCGATACCGCTCCACATTCTGACAAGGCCGGCCGAGACTGTTCCTAAATCGGTCTTAAAAGCAGCACAGTATCAAGAACAAACAAGACGAGAACCTTATTTGATAGTGGTTTCTTGTGCTTGAGTGTTGATTTCTTTGTCTTATACTTCAAGGGGATATGTGTCAAGTATAATTTATTTAGCGAAAAAATAGGGAGTTAGGAATCCATGACTTACAAGGGATGATGAAAGGAATAGAGGTGTTTAATTAGCTGTGAGATAGTCGGGGTGGCCATGATAGATGGCCTCATAACTTGACCACCTTCTTTTCAACCTGTAGATGTATTTTGTTCAGACTTAGAATCCATAGCATGAAATTCAAAACTAAAAATCATTACCTTCTCCCTATGTTTTTGTCTGTGTAGGTTACTCTACTTCCTACATGAATGTGTAATGTCTGACCTTGAAGGTGGTCAGTCACAATGAACAGATACCAAAGAATCCTGAGAACTCAATTATATCCCGTTTTCTTTTTCTAGAAGCTTGAAATAGTTTGAAGAGTATCCCTGAGTATCAACATTTTGGCTTCCCTTTTCCTGCTATTTCTTTTTTTCTCTTTTCAGACTCTGAAAAAAAAAAAAATCACAGGGAAGAAAACTTGATAACGAAAAGTAAAATTCACTTGAATCATTTTGCCTCCAATTTTGTGTGACAGTTACCCAACTTTGTCTCCCTGCAATATATGTTAGTATTACAGAAAAGTATTTCTGTTTAGATTAGTGATGTTCAAATGTTTCTGTCTCTGGATTTCTTTCAACTTTAAGTTACTGAGGTCCTCGTAATTTGTGTGTTATGAATTCTGTCTCTCCATATTCATTATATTGGAAATTGAAATTTTAAAAAAATTTACCTAATAATTTACTTTAAAATAACAATCATAAACTCACTGTGTGAGGGAGAAAAAATTAAGGGAGAAACATTAAAGGAGAAAAAATAATGTATGTCTCAAAACAAAAAATCTTAGAAGAGTTAGCAGTGTGTACTTCGGTTTTACAAACCTCTTTTGAGCGTTCAGGGCAGTAAAGGAGTAGATTTGCATATCTGCTTCCCTGTTCAGTCTCTCGTGTTATCATACATCATAAAAACTTTGGAATATTCCACTGCGTAATCAGGAGAAAATGAGGAGGGAAATGGCACATAATGTCTTTGTATCAATATGAAAAATAGTTTTGACCTCATGGTCCCTCCAAAGGGGGGTCAGAGGAACATCTGCAGGTCCTCGGAACTTGCTACTTTGAAACGAACAAGTTAGGATATTAGAGTGTGTGTTTTAAATCTTTTAATTATGTCTCTTGTAGTTACCAGTAGCATGTTCTGTACCGTAACTTGGATCAGGTCACTCAGTGAAACTCTTCTCGTCAGGGAAGCTAGTGACTGAAACATGGAAAGTAATTTATGTGAGTGAAAGATGGGCTCACTGTACTATGGATAAATAAAAAGTCTGTGTGCGTGTGTGTGTGTGTGCGCTCATGTTCACAAGTGTATGCCACGTGTAAAATCTATGTTTTCCCTGTTAATCAGGAGAGAACAAAGTCATAACTCAAAATACCAGTGGCATCAAAGCCCGTATTCCCTCTGTCTTGAGTGGAAAAATGTTAAGACTTGTGCAGGTCATTTGATCCAAAAGTAAAAGGAAAATAGATTATTTCTTAAGACAGAATGGATAGCTTTCCAATGATTGCACGGGCAGCATCAGCAGGATGTAAGTCATTCACTGAATGCTGTTAGTGCTGAAGCAGCCAAAAGAAGGAAGAAAACAAGATTTTCAATTATTTCTGCACAGCCCACATTCTGTCATGTGTAATTTTTTAATTGCAGTTTGCTGTGTCTTTTCCTGCAGGAGCGTGCCTGTCACTCTGCTTCTGACAGTCTAAGATGCTCAGCTGTTCACCTGGGAGAAATCATTAATGAATTTGGTATAATTAAAGCACCCACCCTTTGAAGAGCTTACCTTCCATTCCTTTATTTTTTTTTTAATTAATAAACTAGGAGACTGAATTATCGACTTTGCCAAGAAAATGATAAGAAAGTATTGTCGAACGAATATTTATTGAACAGAGTGGATTGCGGGTGATAAGAATTTCACTCCCTGAGGATTCTGGGAGTCTTAACAAAATTGGAAAATCATTCTCCTATATCTAGGGTTTGGCATAAGTTACAGATTTTATTTATTTTCAGGCCACGTTCTTATTCTTCTAGTGATGAATTTCGAACAAACTGTTTGGCAGCCTTCAAAACAATAATAAAAACATGAACAGGAATGGACTACCTACAGCTCAGTGCAGTGGACTGGAGGGAATATGACCTATGATGAGATGGGGATCTCAGGGAAGTGGAGGGAGAGGTGGTCTCAGGGGTCTGGGGAGAGAACCAGCCAGTAGATGATACTGTACCAGAGCATGGCTGTAGGTACAGGCCAGCAGTCACTCTCAGGGAAGGTCCTAGTGAGTGAGGTACACACTAAGTCACACACGTGGCACAGAGACAAAGGCAATGCTGGAACAGACCCCATACTTGGGTGACAGATACCTGGGAAGTATCTATCAGATGCTAGAGTTTAAGGTAAGATTGGCCAAACCTAGGGGAGGTACAGAGGAGCAGGATGGGGTCAGTGAAATAAAAGAAAGCTCAATGACTAAAGATGCCATTTAAAAGGGAGGTAAGCTCCAAATCTGTAAAGATGGTGTATGTAGTCCTACCCAAATATACAGCACGAGTGTTGTAGTTCTGATAGTGCCAACTGGTATTCTTTGGTGGCTGTCTCCAATCGCATTTTAGCTCTTATGAATGTTAATTAAATACTGTAAACAAATTTGAAATAAACCTTTTTTTCAAGTTTAGCCTATGGTTCGATCTTGCAGAAGGTAGTAGAAAAAAAATGCCATACACATTTCCTCTGAGAAAGCTTTTTTATTATAAGCTCATAGATCCAAATTTTGACCTATTGCTTTATTGGAAAGATGGTTCAGGGCTGGTGATGGTGTTCATCTTTCCCCCTTGTTGATAATCTAAAGACCTTTATGACATGTTTAAAGACCCATTTGATAATTTGTGGAAGCAGTACATCTCTTTTATATGCGTGTGCGTGTATACATTATATGTCATGTATGTGTACATACTGAATTTGTATGATGAAAAGCTCTGTGGATTCTTTTCGTTCTAGGGATTTTTGTTTCATAGCCATGTCTTTCCTGCTGTTAATCATGCACCTGGGGCCATGCATTAACTCATTCAAGTCACTTGGGTCCCTCCAAATACACTGCTGTGCAATTCCTTAAATGACTCATTAATTGTTTTCAAACCACAAGGGTCTCATTTAATAACTTGCTGGAGCCATGCAATTAAACAGTGTCCTAGTGCCCTCAAAAATGTATCCTCGTTTAATGACTCAGGCACTCTTGAAAAGGTAATTTATTAAGTGACCACAACTATGCCAGGGTTATAAATTGGAGGGAATTACTTTTCTTCTTTGCTGTCTTTTTCTTTCCCTACCTGTGGCCTTCCCCATCTGCCTTGCTGAGGCACCCACGACAAATGTCTATTAACAGTACAGAAACCTCGTAATACTGAAACTTTAAGACATGATACATTTCCCAGCCTTAATCTTAGAGATCAACGGGCAGAGAAAAAAATGCACACAAAGAAAGACCTTAGCACCTTGTGCTCTGAGATGAACTGTATAATGATGTGAGCCGGTAGCCCGTCTAATTAAAATGAGGGCTAGTCTTTGTTTGAAGTTGCTCCTTGAATTCTTGTAGAAATGCTATAGGCTTGTAGGTGTTTAGATCAGCCTGGATTTTATAGATGAAGTAACTGAGGCTGAGTTACAGATGGAACGAGGGGTAGAGCTGGGATCCTTGCAGAGGTGGTCCGCTCTGGAGTATTTCCCTCGGCCTCTCACCACGCCATCTCAGCATGACAGGCCCCCTTTCACACATTTATCAGTTCATTCATTCATGGCCCCTTCACTTACTGTGCTCTTCTGGGATTAATGTCTATCTTACCGCAAATGAAGGGCAGGGACTTTCGAGGGTCACTCCGGGCTTGGTCTAATGCCTCCAAACTCCATAGTCATGACGGAGAACTTTTTTTTGCAATCAAGGATTGCTAAATCCCACTTTTTCAACTGATGCATGTGTAAGCATATGGCATATAATTATTTAATCCAATTTAGACATTTGGTACAATATAGTTGGAGGTGTGCATATAACTTATATGAGTGTTTCTCTTATTTCCACGGATAATCATGAACCTGCATATGTCCTCTGCTTATAGAAATCTGAAATACACGTAGCCACCTGGAAATATTGGGCTCCAGGCAATTCAATTTCCCCCATTGTTGCTGCTTTGCTGTGGGATACCTTTATTTCTGGCTTCCTATTTCTTTCTTGCTGATCTGCCGGGCACTCCCCTGCATAAGCAATTCCCTATGCATGCTTAGTCATTTTCTCTCTTAAATCTTTCTCTCTGTCTCCCAGCCTTTGGAAACTATCATTCCCCAGCTAAGGAGAATAAAAGAACATGTTGCATGCTCCTTTTAAAAAAAATTGAATAGTTAGAATTTTTGTTCTGTTGCCAATAATACAAAAATGCAAGGTATTAGTGGTCTGTGTGTCACTCGATGTGCATAAAAGCACATTATTTCTTGGCTTTCAATTTCTCTGTGTCCTGATTTAAAGTACACTCACACGGGCTTTTTACCTTCTTTCCCCTCTCTGCTGTTTTCCACAGTCTTCCGTAATTACTATTCACCTCTATTAAATAGCTCTATAGACTTTTGAATGACATAACCCCAGAGTCTACCACGGGAAATACTGGTTTCTCAGCTGTCCTCTATCTGCCTCAAATACCTACTGCAGGTATTGTTCAATGAAAGCCACGGGTCCTCACCTCCACCTCCTGTATAAAAGCTCCCTGCATCTTCTCTACAAAGAGATTAGGTCTAATTTTAGACCCACTGCCTTTTGGGAGGTTGGCAACCTCTGGGGTGATTATAAAACCAGGCATGATTGAGGAAACTTTTCTTTTGCTTCTAGTCTAATTTCATTTAGCTGTTATAACTTATTTTTTGAAGTAAAACTCCCATCTAATAAACCAAAGAATTGGTTTTACCTTTAAGTTCTCAACAAAGCAAACACCAAATGTTATGACATGTGAAATTGCTTCTTTGATTTAAAAAATTGGATTTTCCTTTTCACAGAATAAGTTAAGAGATCCTTAGGGAAACAAAAAGTAACCTAGCTTTATTTTGATGTTAGGGTGCTCTGTCTTAATAGTTTGGGGGTGGGGGAGAACTCATGCAAAGAGATACTTCCTTTTATTAAAGTTAAACAAGGGATTTTAGAATCACAGAATATTAACGTGGACAGCGTGAAGAAATTTTCAGGTTAATTTCATTTTATGGAGTCATATGCACCAGACCAGACTTAGTTGGTATTTGGTAAATATATTTATAAATAATAATAGTACTTAACCAATTCTTTTTTTTATTTCAAAATATTTCCGGGTACAAATGCTTTTGGTTACAGGAATTTCTTTTGTAATGCTCAAGCCACGCTGTAAGTGTGCCCATTACCCAAATAGCATTCACTGTGGCCCCTAGTTAGGTTTTTGCCTCTTCCCCTTCCCCAATTTCCACTGAGTTTTTCTTCCCTGTGTGCACATCAAAGAGTTAGAGAGTACCAATTTAATAAAGAGTACACGTGGAGGTTTTCATCCTTTAGATACTTCACTTAGAATAATGGTCTCCATTTCCATCCACATTGCTGCTAAAGACGTTAGTTCATCCTTTCCAGTGGCCGAGTAGTACTCCATCCTGTACATTTGATGAACTGATAGCTACCGAGTTGATTCCACACCTTTGCAATTGTGAATTGTGCTGCGATAAACATTCGAGTGCAGGTGTCTTTGACTTCTTTTCCACTGAGTAGATCCATAGTAGGATGGCTGGGTTGAATGGTAGGTCTACTTTTAGTTCTTTGAGGAATCCCTATGTTGTTTTCCATAGAGGTTACACCAATTTGCAGTCCCACCAAACAGTGTATAAGCCTTCCTTTCTCTCTGCATCCACACCAGCATCTGTTGTTTCTGGACTTTTTAACAAGAGCCCTTCTAACAGGGGTAGGGTGTTATCTCATGGTGGTTTTAATTTTGCCTTGTCCCTGATGAGTAGATGACTGGTGATGGTGAGCATTTTTTTCATCTCTTTATTGGCTATTTGTCCATCTTCTTTGAAAAACTCTCTTCATGTCTTTGCCCAATTTTTTAATCAGCAAGAAAAAAGAAACAACCCCTTTCAAAAGTTGATAAAAGAATTTTTTTTTTTTTTTTGAGACGGTCTCATTCAGTTGCCCTAGGATTGAGTACCAGGGGGGTCGTAGCTCACAGCAACTTCAAACCCTTAGGCTCAAGCAATTCTCTTGCCTCAGTCTCCTGAGTAGCTGGGACTATAGGCACCCACCACAACAGCCAGCTATTTTTAGAGATGGGGTCTTGCTCTTGCTCAGGCTGGTCTTGAACTCCTGAGCTTCGGCAATCCACCTGCTTCAGCCTCCCAGAGTGCTAGGATTACAATGTGAGTTACCACGCCTGGCCCTCCCAAAATTCTTAAATATATCTTTTGCTATGAGTTAGACACTAAGGGCTTTTAGTTAATCCTTACAACCACTTAAAGAAGTATGTGTTGTTACTGTTTCTGAGTTAGAGATGAAGATCTGGGGTATGGTGAACTTGAATGACTTAATTTGCCCAAAGCCAGTCACCTAGTAAAAAATCTGTGATCAGACTCAAACCTGGACATTGTGCTTCCGAGGTTTGCTTTAACCACTGTGTCACACTGCTATCCCAGTGCAGACAAATAAAGGGCTTGTTTGTGAAATCATGTCACAAAGGTGCTTGTTGAAATGATTCTACTCATAAAGGCTTCAGATGTAAAGTTACGACTATGACTCCAGCTGAACTTGCTAAATGCCATTTATCTACTTGTGTTTAAGCATATTGATCGCTATGTATTTGGAACCTGGGCACTTTCTGTGACTTTATCTTTGGTGATAAAAGCTCTACCCTGTGGTACGGTTTGATTTAAAGGAAAGGAACCTTCTATAAATAAAGGCAGATTTCTTATTCTTTCGGGTTCCTTCGCTCTCTTTCTGAAACTGTCCCCACATTCGGTGGCCCTTGCATGCTGCAGTAAGTTTTGATGTTCTGTGTGTACCAGCACAGTGATAAGTCTCAGTAAGAATTTCACTTACCTCTACATAATCCCCTAGGGGACAGAACAAGTTAAGACCAAGTCAGACAGCAGAAGGAGCCTTTTCCTTTCTTACTGCTGGCCTTATTGAAATGGGCTTTGCCATTATTCACCCTTGTCACGAGGAGTAGCTTCCACCAAGGCAGGTCAATTCTGTATTTACTCAGAAGTCAAGGTTGATTTTTTTCTTACATTTTGAGGACGTAGCTCTGACCTTTGTCACTGAAGGTTAATAATCCTGTTTCAAGGAAGCTGCCATAGGTAATCATATTTGACCAATCAGCTTATGTGGCTACTGGGAGCTCCCAGGTGTGGAGAATTTGCTTTGGTGCAGGGTCTGCATTGAGTGTGGCTGTGACAAGCACCCACTTTGCTCGGAGTCCAGTATGCATGTGCTTTAAAATCACATATGTATCCGTAAAATCATGGTTATGGTGAACCTTAAGTCCTATTGTATACTTTAAAGGCTGAATATATATTGAGATGTTTAATATTCTTGATGTTTGCTATAGGCCGCATGAAATAATACTTGGAGGAAATCAAGTACTATATCCAGTGATTTCATGGGCTGAAATAGGTAATGACTTACAATAAAATGATCTGTGGGTAACTTAATATTTTTTAGTGAGTTTCCAAACATGCATTTTTGTAGGGGTCATTTTCAAAGGCCTGAATACCTTTAGGAGACCTTTAAACATAAATAAATGGAGGGAAAATATCCATGAATGTATTCATGATCTATGTGTATTTGACTTAATTAAAAAAAAAAAAAAGAAGGCTGGTCATAAACTGTAAGGCTTACTGTAAATGACAAAGTTCTGTGCAGAAGGATGGGGTCTATGACCAGCATGATAATAGCTCTCTTTGCATAAAAGCCATCCTTTTTTAAATTAAGGCCCATGTGTTAGATGTGTATGTAATAAAGAATGGAAAATAATCTTGGCAACAGAATCTGCCTTAAGTGAAATTCTGTAGTTGGTGAAGCAATCCTTTATGGGCTTTTTACTTTGTCATCAACCTACCAAAGGAGCAAGTGTCTTCTTCTCACCAGCTAGTTACACAGCCCTTCCCAGAAATGTTTTATTTCTGGAGGCCTCCTGGGTGACCTTTGAAGAACAGACCTGGATGTTTGTGAAGAGGGCTCAATGAATGACTTGAGCAGCTGGGATCAACCAGGCCAGGAGCTCAAATCCTTTGAATTCTCTTGAGTGACCAGGAGTTGGACCTACTGGGGTTCCCTTTCTGCAAGTGAGATGACGTCAGAGAATGACCCAGAAAAAGTTAAAGCCCCAACTTTAGAAGGATAAACTAGCCTGGGCACAGTAGACACATCAGGACTTAGAACTGTGAGAAGTTTCTGAATCATCTGGGGGAAAATAAGGACACATTTTACTAAGAAAAGAAATTTCTTTCTTTCTTTCTTTTTTTTTTTTTTTTTTTTATACAGAGTCTCACTTTGTCATCCTAAGTATAATGCCATGGTGTCATAGCTCAAAGCAACCTCAAACTCTTGGGCTTAAGCAATTCTCTTGCCTCAGCCTCCCATGTAGCTGGGACTACAGGTGCCCGCCACAATACCTGGCTATGTTTTTAGAGACAGTGTCTTTCTTGCTCTTCCTCAGGCTGGTCTTAAACTTCTGAGTTCAAGCAATCCCCCTGCCTCAGCCTCCCAGAGTGCTGGGATTACAGGTGTGAGCCACGGCACATGGCAAAAAAGAAATTTCTGAAGAGTCCCTAAAGTCTTCAAGATCCCAGGAATCCCTGGGAAACAGAGGACTGGTGCTTTC
Source organism: Galagoides demidoff (assembly GCA_963574575.1). NCBI lineage: Eukaryota > Metazoa > Chordata > Mammalia > Primates > Galagidae > Galagoides > Galagoides demidoff. The sequence continues at coordinate 72,482 of CAUYQV010054692.1, forward strand.
CATTTTCAGCATAATCCCAAAACATTGGTTTGTTCCCCAATCTTCTGTAACATAGTATGAAATTCATTGTCATAATCCCATGTATCAGAGATTCATTTGAATTTGTGACTTTGAATTTCCACTGGAATTCATAGATTCTGTTGGGGATGGAGCAGGGTAGGGGCCATTCCTTTGTCATATCTCTTTGCAGATCCTTTTTTTGGATTATTTTTCTTAATAACTAGGGAAGGTGAAGTCTAGAACCAGGGAAGTCACGTCTCGGGCAAAGGGGCAAACCAGCACAGCACGAGAAGGCTGGACACCTTCAAGGTGGGAGAAAAGGCATGCAAGTGAACTGGAAGGGCACCAAAATACGTCTACACTCTCCAGCAATATTGTCCAATACACATTTAATGAAAGCTACTAAAGGGAGCCAAATACGCCATCCTGAATTTCCTAGTAGACATCGCTTTTAAAAACCAAAGCAACAGATGAAATTAATCCATTTTATTCTAATATATAATGGTAACATTTATCAAAAATACTATTGTTTCATTGCATACCAAATATAAATATTATTCATTTGGTATTTATTTTCCAATATTTATCATTTGAAGCCATTGAAATCCAGTATGGATTTTATGTATAGGCAGCGTCTTATGTTAGACTAGCCCCATTTCACCCACCCGGTTGTCACATAGGGCTAGTGGCTGCCACATTGGGTGGCTCAGCGTAGAAGTTTCCTGTGGTCAGCCCCCTTCACGAAGGGCTTCTCAGCATCCAAGTGAGATAATCTTCTGCTCTTGAAAAATAGGGCTGAGAAGGAAACCCGCTTCAGAATTACTGGAGTCATGGTGCCACTCCAGGAAGCTTCTGGATCAGGTCACAGTGGTGGGGGCTCTGGCCCACCCCACAGTCTTTCTTTCCCTTTCCATTACCTATTCCAGAGGCATCCATCTCTCTGCCATGATCTTGGCCATGGAGTTCTTTCTTCATCCATTGAGGCTGATTCATCAACCAATCAGGCTGAGTCCAAGGAAATAGCCCGAGACTGATTGTATAACCTCATCTTTAGACTCACAACCTTGAAGTAGCCTGAGAACTGATGGATAACCTTATCTTTACACTCACAACCTTAGCTTTGCACACACATGGACGGCAGGGAGATTGTGGCCAACCATGGTGTTCACCTGGGCACCAGCAAGACCCAGACAATTATAGGTGATTAGGGGATAGCAGTTCAGAGATCGAACATGACATCAGAGCTAGGTTAGTTGCATTTTGACTCTGCTTTACTAGCTGTAAAGTTCCTTGACTAGTTTTCTTTCTGCAGTGGTTATGGTGAGATTTGCATCAACAACTGTAAAGTGCGTGACATAAATAACTCCTCAGTACATGCTTGTTCTTAGTATTATCATAAACTATATAGAAACTCTTGTCACTGACTTTGCCAGGCAAAGGTGAGATTTCCACCTAGGACTTTTTTAGATTTGAGCTCATCAGTTAGCAGTACTGCATAATAGTGGGATTTCA